>KZ452037.1:3692455-3750919 GCA_002786265.1 Apostasia shenzhenica | reverse complement strand
ATTTACATACATACCCCTTAAATCATCTTGAATTACATATTAAACCCTTCATTTTTTAATTTTACAACTTAACCCCCTAAATCATCCAAAAATAAAAACTAGTAGAATACATATATTTGCAAATATATTTATAACATTTATATATACATAGGTAATATCATTTTTATGATTTAGTACATAATATTAATATGTGATATTACTAATATTTTTAAATTATTGAATAATACTTTACGTGTTGTAATATTTTTAAAATAACATTTATATTTTTAAAATTTAATAAGTATGTAGAATACATCATGTGTGACGTATGTAATCATAAAAAAGGGGGCATTTACATACATACCCCTTAAATCATCTTGAATTACATATTAAACCCTTCATTTTTTAATTTTACAACTTAACCCTCTAAATCATCCAAAAATAAAAACTAGTAGAATACATATATTTGCAAATATATTTATAACATTTATATATACATATTATTGGTAATAAATATCCAAATAATTATAAATCAGCAAAAAAATATACTTTGAAAATCTTAAGAAAGACCTAAATATGTTATTTTTGGATTATTTAGGGGGTTAAGTTGTAAAATTAAAAAATAAGAGATTTAATATGTAATTCAAGATAATTTAAGGGGTATGTATGTAATTCTCTCTAAAAAAAATAAAAATGAAAGGCCATACATATCAGTTCATATCCACCATCCACTCTACACTCCACATTACGGGCCGTCCGATTTCGGCCCCAAAGGAGACGAGCTCTGAGTTCAGCTTGACATCCGGTACTTTGTTAGCAACACCGAACAGCCGGATTATCGTCCATAAAAGCTCGACACCTAGCGTCGTCAGATGGCAGTGATCGGGCCCCGCACGAAATCGGTGCAGAAGTCAGAAAGGAGAGTTGAGCTTGTGCCCTTGCCAGCCATGACTGAGTTCCCTCAGTACGCACGCAGCAGGTCCTAAGATGAGCCTCGGGAAATTGGTCCAATGGACTCCAATCCGTACCTACGTTTCGATCACCCACTGGATGCGGCCGTGGACCCCGATCCGCGCTTACTACTTTCTCGACACGTGGCCAAGTGGGATGATTTTCCAGTTGTGGGCTTTTCCAGGATGTCGCCAGCCCTGAATCATCACTAAATATCACGTCACCACTAGGAAGTCGGAATTTCTAAAATGGGAAAACTTTTAAAAATCTCTATTTTAAATTTAATTATTAAAATTTAATATTTTGATATCATACACACATAAAAAAGAAATAATTACATACAAATAAGTAAATTATTAATATGATATACTGACCATTAAATTGTTTAAAAAATATTATATTTTCTACATATATGTCATGATTGTAATTTTTATATGATTTTAATAGTTAATATATTTAAAATTTAGATATCAACGTATAATTTATTCATGTAATTATTCACAAAAAATAGTATCACATTTATCATATTTATCAAAATAATAATTAATTTTATTTTAGATCATTCTTAATAAAAAAATATTCACATTTAAAATTAATTTTAATTTTATTAAAATTAATTTTTGTAAATAAATACTAGAGATTTAAAATGTTGCACAATTGCAAATTTTATGTAAAATGAAAAAATTTCTGATATTTTATGATAAACAAAATTATATAGAAAAAATTGGTCAAAGAACTCAAATATTTCAAAAAACATATTGTCCAATAATTATAATATTAATTTGTAGTGTGTTCTTGCTGGTATGATTCCTTCCAAATATCACACATTTAATTTTATTAACTTGTAAAATTTGATAAAATGATTTTTGAAAGTAATAATTATTTAGTTCATATCAACTTTTTGTTAAGATGTAATTATTTATTTATAATTATGATTTTTTTATCATAGCAATTATAATTAATTTAGATTATTAATTAGTTAGAATATTTTCATAGTATTTTAAATATATATTTATATTATTTGCATTTTCTAATATAAATATTATGAAGAAAAATTACTTTGATTTTATTAATCTTTTGTTGTATAAATCGGTGCTTTTAAAGATTTTGATTTTGACTTCTACTAAATTAGAAGTTAATAATTCTTTTTAAAAATATTACGAAAAAAAATGTTTTAATATTAAAATTTTATATAATCAGTCAGAAATTCATGTTTTATTGTTAATTCATATGTAGGAGAACTTCTCTTTTAATAAAAAAAAAATCTCTGAATTATATAAATCCTGTAATTTTTTGAGATATTTGCACACTACTTGATTGACTGTTGACTTAATATTGTGTTGGCTCCTGACGTCATTGAACAGTTGGTGTAGTGTTAGAATTAACATGCGTTCTATAAAGAAAAATAACTTGAGAATTTATATTAAAAAATAAAAAAACAGAAAAATTATTTGCTTTCAATATTGTAATTTTTTTTTACATATTTTTTTTTCAAAATTTATTCTTACTAGTGTCGCACTTTAATCACAAATAATACATGTATATATATTATTTAAATTACACATAAAATAAATAATATATATATAAAATATTTCGTATGTATATTATTAGTTGAATTCAGTCCCATGAGTAACTCATTAGTTACTCCATTACTGTAATTTAGCTATCACCAGCCACCATATATTTATCACCAATATAGATCAGTTATGATCTATAATTATATTGTCAGTTACTATTGACGATCATACGACAATGACGCCATCTATCAGACATTACTCGTTGCCACCACCAACTATTACTATAGGTATTTTAGTCAGATTAATAATTGTTTAATTATAAGCTATAATAATAAAAATTATTATTATAATATTAAAAATTATAAAATGTATTATTTATGCATAACTAAATTTTAAATAATTATTGATGCGTAAATATAATTTTTTTAAAAATGACATGTATAATTGTCCTTAAAAAAATTAATTTGTGAATTCATATTATTAGCAACTAACAAACAGTACATTCTATTAAATTGCGCGTGATGTGATTTGCCCAAGAATTGCGTATGGAGACCAATCATGGACAGTTATAATCTACACAAAATTAAATGAGTTGGATGACTGGATCCGATCCCCAGAGATTGAAGAAAATATTGAATTCGGAGAGCCACGTCAACTTTTCGTACACTAATTAAATGACGACAGCTGGCAGAAGGCAGGCCAATAACAACTTCGCGCTATGATCAATGTGTTTGTTATACGCATAAATTTGCTTGTTATAATCATAAAAATATTTATTATATGCATAAATATATATAAATATGCTTGTTATTAGAATTATAAGCATAAATGTGCTTTTTATTCTAATAACAAGTACACTTATATATATATTTATGCTTATAATAAGCATATTTATACTTATAATAAACACATTTATGCTTATGATAAGTATATTTATGCCTATAATAAGCACTTTTATTTCTATAATAAATATCTTTATACCTATAATAAGTATTTTTATGTGTATAACAAGCACATTGATCATAACGTTTAGCTGCAGTAGACTTTATAATTAATTTCAAATTTTTTGAAATTTCGATTTTAGTATTTAAAATTGTAAATTAAAGCACTTTACATCTTTTCAGAATTTTGCTTTTTTATTTGTATTATTTTGAAAATAATTTTATAAAGTTTGAACTTTTTTTAACTAATTAAAATTATTTATATATTTTTAAAAATTATTATATTATTCCATCATTATCAGTATTTAAAATAATAACAACAACTAAATCATTAAGCCACAAAGTATGATCAGTTATTTAAATTTTTATTTTTATTACACATTATTAAATAATAATATTTTTTATTTAGCTAACGTAATTTCATAGAGATTTTGTATTATAATTGTTTGACAAGTTTCATATTAACTATCGACTGTATAATGTAATCCTCTATATTTCTTATTCGGTACTTAAGCTAGATCACGATAATAACACGTTCATCACTATTATTTTAAAATTTAATAAAATTTAATAAATTTTTTTTTTCATTTTTTACTTTTTCACTTAAAAATTTTTAAAAATAAAAATATTAATATTTTAAAATTATATTTTTAAAAAATTAAAAAAATTAAAAAATTAAAAAATTAAAAAAAATTAAAAAAAATTAAAAAAAATTGACGATTAAAATTAATCTTGCAATATGATAGTAAAAATTGTTAATTATATCATAATTGAGATTAACCGATGGTGTCTTTATGACGTAAGACACAAATTGCAGTGTCTAAAAAAGAATTTGTTCCATGTGTCGATGTGACAGAGTGGCACTGCCTCAGCCATTCAATTTATTCCACGTTTCCAATGAGGGCGGCTGCAAGTTTATTTAAAGCTGCTTTAATTTGAAATTAAAATTTTTAATTGGCAGTCGAGTTTTGCTAAAAACTTTTATTTTCAGATCAGTTTTCAAGTTAAATTAAGTTTAATTATAAGTCATAATTTTTTCTAAAAATTTTTGTAATTATACATATTAAATATATTAAAAATATAAGATTTTAATTTTCAAAAAAAATATAAGATTTTAAATTTAATTTAAAATTCTATATTTATGTTTTTAATCCCATCTTTTTTATATAAAATATTATAATATATTTATTTATATATAAAAAATTTTCAATTATAGTTTAAAAAATTCTAAAGATATATATATATATATATAGAGAGAGAGAGCCGATTATGAATTCAATTGATGTTATCTAAATTGAGCTAGCAATAAATTGAAAGAAAATTGAGTGAGTTTTGAGCAAATTTCAATTTTAGCATATAAGTTTCGAACATATTTCATATAGTAAATACTTTCTTATATTGAAATTTGATAAGAATATTTTATATTTTATATTTTGTTAGATATAAAATAAATTAATTTATTATTAAAAATTATATTTTTATTGATATATATATATATATATATATATATATATATATAGAGGTTGTGAAATAGTATTAATTTTTAATAATTAAATTTGTATATGATGCAAAATAAATTAAAAAATATTAATGAATGTATTTTTTGAGGAGAGTTTAGAGTTGTTTTTGGCTCCAATTAAATGACGTCGAAGTGAGTATTTAAAATAAGCGCTAATTATGTACATTTTATATATTACTCATTTATATTTAATAAAGTATGTATTACATACTTTTTTATAATTTGTATGTCATAAATTATTAAAAATACTATATTGAACATATCATGATTATGGCTAAAAGTAATGTTTATATATTTATGATAAATAAGATATAATTTATTAAATATAAATATGTAATATATAAAATAATAAATTTACTGTTATGTGCCAAAAATTATCGCTTGAAATTAATATATCTCTTCACGCCGGCTAACCTAGATTTGATTTGATCATGCTAATAGGTTGGATTTGAACTTGATAGTTTACAACAACAACCAAGCCTTAATCCCACTAGATGGAGTCGGCTACATGAATCATTTGTTTCCATTGCGTTCTGTCAGTTACCAAATTCTTATCTAAGTTTAAGTAACTAAGATCACTCCTTATAGTTTCTTGTCATGTCTCTAATATAAGTATTTCTTTCTTAACTAAATGTGCACTCCATATATTCAATTTTTTGATCTACTCAGATGAAAATATTTAGATTCTAGAGCATTCCCTCAAAGCTCTAGTTTGGCTTTAGCTTCCCCTTTAGTTTTCTTAATAAGAACAATATCATCTACGAAGAGCATACACCAAGGCGCTTCAATGAAAAACAATAAAGTTCGTAAAATGAGATATTTTTTCTATATGAATCCTCATAATACAAAAATTCAGGTAAATATAAGGCGTGTGTATATAAATAAATAAATATATATATATTTTTGAAAAAACAATCCAAAAGTTTAATTCCATATAATTTAAAACATTATCACAAAGTTGGATTTTATTAATATTTTTCATTAATTGTGACAGTTAGCTGCATTATTATTATATTGAGCAGTGATCTCAACAAAAGTTGGGTTAAATTGCATGCGGCTCTTGAGATCAGAAATACATTGTAAATTTATTTTAATTTTTTAAAAATTTTAATTTTAATTTCTGAGAATTTAAAATGCTATTGTTTTATATCAAATAAGGCATATTTATTAATATTGTACTACTATACCGTAAAATTATTTTTAATTATTAATTTTTTAAAATATAAATTCAAAGTATTAATACTAATATTTTTTAATTGTATATTTTTAGAGTAGATAGAAAAGAGATTGAAGAAATCAAATTTTATATTTTTATTAAAATTTTAAAAATAAGTGACAATAGAAAAGTACATTACTTTTTAAAATATATAAAATATTTTATATAGTTTAAAAATAATTAAATTTTATATTTTTTATCATGAGAGCGAGCGAACGAGATGGGATTCTAAAAGTGGGACCAAAATCACGATACTTTTAGAATTTCAGAGACTAAAATCAAAACTTTTAAAAAAATTGAACTAATTTGCAATGCCTTCCTAATCTAATAACTATTGGGATCTAATTGTTTCTTAAAAAGATTAATTTAGTTAGATATATATATATCTCATAAAAGATAACATTTATTAGTTTTGTTAAAAATTATGTGGTATGTGAAATAAAATTTATTATTATATTAAAAATAATATAGAATTATAAAATAAAGTAAATTGTTTATATTAAATATTAGATAAAATGTGAAATTATTATTATTATTATTATTATTATTATTATTATTATTATTTTATAATAGCAGAGTTGTTTTTTGATTTTTGATGTGTCCAAACATATAAGTGTAAGAACCAAACTACTAATGAAGGTTTTACATATTTTGAATGAGCACATAATAAATTTAATTTTCTATTTTGATACAAGAAATAAATTTATTAGTTTATATCCGGCTAAATTTAGCATGATAACTTTCTTTCATTTTTTTTTGTATTGAATAAAAAAAAAACAATTTAAACAACTTAAACCAAAAAATAATTTAAGATGGTTTAAAAAAATTTTAGTGCATCTTTTTAAATATATGATGATCTTTATGAAATTTATTGAGTAAATAAAAACCAAGAAATATCCCATGAATGAGATTTAAATTATATACTATGATATGCTTCTAGTTCTATTTGCTCAAAGAACTAAAAACAAAATCAATAAAAAGATAATAATTATAACGTACAATAATATAGATGGGAAGTCGTTCAGATTAGAAATATATGGGGCCGACGAGAAGTAGATTTTGCTAACTTTACAAATGATACAAAGAGATATGTTTGCAAAAAGAGAAAGGGATTGAAAAGCAAATGTGACCATAAAATGCGAATAAAAAGTTAAAGTGTTTTATTTTTTGTAAGATATTCACTTATGGGATTCCTTAATTACGATATAATGTAAAGAGCAACAAAGGATATAGTCATACAACTCATCTAAAATGTCCCCTTAAGTTTCTTAGGGGGCGTTTGGTTCAGTGTTATCTCAATGTCAATGTTATTTAGATGTCATGTTATCTAAATGTCATTGTTATTCATCAATAGACATTTGTTTGGTTCAATGTTATGATATTAGAAAATATCAATGCTATCCAAATTATTTTTGTTTAGTTGGAAGTTATTGGCATTATAATGACAAATTGATGGTGTTATCTTGAGATGTCGTCCAATTTGGAGTGACATCTAGATATCATCATGTAATGATATTTTTGTAATTAATTGTAATGTTATTTAAAGATGTCATTAAACCAAACAATTAATTCCTAAAGATAACATAACATAACATTGAGATAACATTGAACTAAACGCCCCCTTAGATAAATTTCGTTAAGTTCTATTTGGCGCGAGGACTAAAATGGTACTAGTTTAAAGAACAACAATAACAATTATAGATAATTTTTTTTAATTATTCTACACAAATTTTAATATAAAAAAATATTATTTTACTTCACATACTCAATAAATTTTAACTTTATTTTACATCTTAAATCAAAATACTCGATTCAAATATTTTGGTCTAAGATGTGAAATAAAATTGATATTTTTATTGAAAATTATTGAGTATGTGAAATAAAATAATGTTTTTTCATGTTAGAGTTTGTGTAGAATAATTAAAAAACTTTATTTATTTATTATTATTATTAATATTTTTTAAACTAGTACTATTTTGATTCTAATTTTGATCATCGCGCCAAACAGGGCGCGTGCGCCGAATTGGAAGTAGAGAGAGAGAGACGGTAGTGATGCGAATAGCAATTGGGAATGCAGCAATACGGTAGTGATTTTCTTTAAAAAGAATCTCATATTGAATAAAATAATGTTTGTGAAAATCTTTATTCTTTACAAACGAAAAGATGATTAAAAAAACAATTATAAAAATTTGATAATCTTTATAAAGTTTTTTGAGTATGTCGAATTGAAGTACATGTCTTGAAAAAATAGAATATAAAGAGTACATACCTTCAACCTTATGTATAATTAGTTAAATCATATGAATGTTAGTGTAATATCTCGTGATTCTAATATAGAGATATTGTTAGTTTTGATTTTAGGGAATTATATGATTTGTATACTTTCTAGGAGGTGATACATTCTAATACTACTCTGGCTCAAACACATCATGAGCAGTCGCGGAGTCAAGACTTCAAGCTAGGGAATCAAATAAACTATTTATAATAATATTATAATAATTTAAAATTATTTAAATTATAAAATTAAAAATTAAAAATTCTTATTATATTTCATTTAAAATGAAAGATTTTGATTTAAGAGTTCTGTTGCATACCTCAAATAACTAGTTAATAAAATAGCTACTCATAAATTAAAATTTTAATACACTAGATTATTCAATAAATTAAGTGTTAATCCATTAAATAATTTAGTGAATTAAAAATCTAAATTATGATAAGTTAATTGATTATTTATTAAAGATATATAATATTTTTTTAATTTAAATATAAGATACGTAAATAAATTTTTTAAATTGAATGAGTTTTCACTAATATAAAGTCTATTTATATAATTTATCTGTTGAATAATATATGAAAAATTGAAATTATAAATTATCTAAATAATTTGTTAATTTAATATTTTTTTTAACTTATTATCACAATTTATGATATGATATTTATTATATGAAATTCGGACTGAAATAAAAAAAATAGATATGTAATTTAAAAAAAAACTCAGGGGTGCAATTGCACCCCCTGAGTACCACGTGGCTCCGCCACTGATCATGAGTCTCACGATTTTTTTCCAAAAGGAGCTTTTACCATTTGAAATTACATCATCTACTTATATATCTCAAGAATTCTCTCTTTTTTGATATGAGATGATACATTCTTATTCCTCTCTCACCATTATTTATCGACTTAAAAATCTGCTAAGCGTCATAATTAGATTAATAAATAGTATGTCATTATTGATAAAATAAATTGTAACATATTTATATACATTTGATCGACCATGCACAGAAGAGATTGTTTCACATAATTGCTGCACTCTGCGAGAATTAAAAGCAGGATTAAAATGGTACTAGTTTAAAAAGCAATAATAATAATAAATAATTTTTTTTTAATTATTCTACATAAATTCTTATATAATAACACGTTATTCTTCTTCACATACTCAATAATTTTTAATAAAAATTATCTACTTTGTTTCACATTCTAGATCAAAATATTCAAATAGAGTATTTTAGTCTAGGATGTGAAATAAAATTGATATTTTTATTAAAAATTATTGAGTATGTAAAGTAAAATAATATTTTTTTATATTTAAATTTTTGTAGAATGATTAAAAAAATTTATTATTATTATTATTTTTATTAATTTTCAAGCTATTGCTATTTTGATCATGATTTTAGTCCTCGCGCTAAACAGGGCTAAAGGAATAGTAAAAACTATTAAAAGGAAATATATAGATGAAATGCGTCTTCATTTTAGTGGAATTCCTCTAATCAATATGGCCTACATATGGGATACATAGGATGAAATTACCCCTAATATTATAAATTTATCTTTATATAAATAGCAAGTATTTATATTTTAATTTTTATAGTTTAATAATTATAATATATTTATATAAATAAAATTTTTCATTAAAGTATTTTAATTTTGAGTGAATTAATTTTAGGCTAAAAAAAATTTAAGTTGATTTTTGAATCAAATAAAATGAGAGCTTATTTCAAACCAAATTTAATTTTGAAAATATTTATAATCAAAATGACCTCCAATTATTTTAAATTATAATAAAAAAATTATGATAACAAAAATTTTTTTTTTTTGAAATTCAAAAAAATATAATTTTTTAGATTTATGTAATATAAGAAATAAAATTAATTAATTATACTAAAAATTATGTAATTTATGTAATAAAATTAATTAAAATATTAAAAATTACGTAGAATATTATATAAAGTGAATTTATTATATTAAAATTTGTATATTCAGAATACAAAATAATATTTTATTTTATTTTAAATTTTTTAAAAGCTAAAAGACTATTTTAGTTATAACCAACAGAGCCTTATGTGACCCCACGGATATTTAAATTCATGTCGTTTTTTTGATAAATATATGTATTTTTTGATCTAAACTCAAAAAATTCATCTTCTTTTTATCGTAAAAAAAAATCACGTGTCTTGAAAGAACTAATAATATATAGTACTTTTTTTCGGGAAAAAATGAATTTATTATCATTAATTATATTTTTTTGGATTTGATCCATAAAAAAGCATTATTTATGTTATAACATTAATAAATTGCCTTTTGTGAAATACGATTTATTGTTATTTCTTGGCAATGGCTCGTTTGAAATGAAAAAAACTTGAATTAAAAAAAAAAAGAAATGAAAAAATTTGTCTTTCTTGAGACGCATACATAATAAGGAATAAAATTATATTAATATATTAAAAATTTTAAAAAGGTGAAAATTAATAGTTTAAATAAAAGTCACGAAGACCACGAAAGTTTTGAATTTTATATTAAAATTCATATTAAATGTGTAATCGGAATCAAAATAATGCAAGGATGAAATTATTATGCATGTTCGGTTGATATTTGAGGACTAAAGCAAAAAGTTTGAATAGTCAAATGACCAAATTACATGAAAACTATAAATACATTAGAAAGATACAATTTCCCAATTATTTTAAATTAAAAAGTGCAACTAATTACTAACATGCTACAATTAAACTTGCTATTTTACATATTATATAGGATAAATTAATTGCACAGATTAAAATGACATTGCAAATAGGTCTCATAATTTGAAAAATTTAGATTTGGGTCTCCGAGGTTGTGTTTGCATTGTCATTTGGTCCATATTTTTAAATATCACTTTTTGGATGGTCCAATTAGACAGTAACGGTTAAATTTAACTGTTAGATACATTTACATGGATCAAAATGCCCTTATAGCTTTCTCAAAATTCTTTAGAATAATATGAAGAATGAATAAAAAATCTAAGGGTAAAATAGTAAAAAGCCAGCAAATTTCAAACGTGAGAACAAACGGCAATGCAAACACAAACTTGAGGACCCAAATCTAAGCTTTTCAAAATCTAGATCTATTTGTAGTGTCATTCTAACCTCAGGAGCCCCTGTGCAATTTACCCTATTATATATCTATACTTGATAATTGACATTTCACACACTGCAGAGTGTATAGAAATTATCTTTATGTTACATTCATGTTTGTCTAATATAATATTTTGTAGTTTATATTTTGTATAGTATGAAAAAAGTGTACATAATGTAATTCATTAAGTATGAATAGATAATATATAAAATAGTAAGTTTTATGTGATATGTATGTAATTGTGAAGTTGTTTATTTCAAATGAGGGATCAAAATAGAGAGTCTATAAATTTGAAGTAACCGCTCTTTTAAAACCCATAATTGCTCGATTCTGACAAGCTAAAGTCCTGCATAATAATTATCTTGCTAATGAGTTAATGGTATACGCACTTACGTACTATTCTCCCTCTCCCCCCAAAAAAAAATATCTTTATGAGTAATTTCATCCGAGCCCCTAACGTAAATTGATTGTTCCACACAGATTTATAAAAACTAAAACATACATTCTGAATCTCTCATGCATGTCAAAATTTCTTCAATATGAGCTTTTAAATGAATTTCATTAAGTTGTTATTTTAAAAAATTTAAAATAAAATTTAAATATTAAAAATATCTTTATGCATTTTTAATTACTATTACAATCTCAATGTTTCTATATACTAGCTTAAAATATATTTTTTAATGCTTAAAATGTGTTTTTAATATTTAAAATCTCAACTTAACATGATTTAACGTAATGGAATTCGTAAAAATTAGCTTACGTGAAATTTTTTTTAGCATCATTGACAAAAATAGCATATTTTTTTATGAACTTAAGTGAAATCATAAGTACCCTCAAGGGTATATATAGAATTACTCATTCATAATGTTATATTTTATTATATACAATATGTAAACTGAATGTTTTAATTTAAGATTTAATTTATAATTATGCTCAATTTAATTCAAAAATGACTCAAAATAAAAGTAAAATTTTTACATTTAAATCAAACTTGACTAAAATTCAAAAATATTTAATTTCATGTTAAGCTCAACTCAAACTCGATTCGTAGAAGGCAATGTTGGACAACGTAGAGATCATTCCAAAAATAGCTAGAGAGCATTCCTCTTTATATAATATTATTTATCTAAATAATATTAGTGAATATTTTTTAGTCAAATCTTTTATATATGTTTCGTTTATATATATATATATATAATTTTTAAAAAAATTGAGTCATTTTTTTATTATATCTTTAATTAAATCACGTGATAAAAATGCGCCTTTATCTGAACATCCTTCCAGCCCGAACTCAAAAATTAAAATCAAGTAAAACACGAAATCAAAAAATTTGTCCTTTAAAAAAAATTTGAAAGTTTTATATTTATCTCACCTCAAAATTAAACTAAAATAAAAATTGTTTTTAAGGTCAAGACAGCTAGGCTCGAAATCATTGACTTTAGGTCAATGCAAATTGAGATAAATGCTAAGTTGAAATGATTTGAAATTTGTAATTATTTAATATTAATATTAATATGACATTAGCTTTATAAAAATTATTTTCAGTTAATTAAAATAGGGATAATTACCTACATATCACACTATTTAATTTTATTTATGTCTTACCCATTCATTCTTAGTTAATTACGCTATGCACACTTAAAATATTATAAAATCTTACATTCACATATTTTAACTTATTTCTATTATAATGAGTAATCATAATTTTTCAATAATCTAGCTATAATTAGATTACAAAAAATCTGAGCCGTTCATTATATTATTTTAAGGATATATAAAAAAATTTTGAATGAAAATCCTAAAACTTTAATGTTTAGGTGGCGGCAAAGTAATGAGACATCCGCGACGTGAATTGATTTTAGGACAAATCAGCGCTTTAGTGTGGTATAAGGAAGAGAAAAATATATACCATTACGAGTAAAAATATAATTTTAATGGTTTACTAACAGAATTATTTTTTTTTCAAATAGATTTTGATTAAATTTTAACTCAAATGTGTGTATGTAAGATTTTATAATGTTTTGAGTCACCATAGCGTAATTAATTAAGAATGGATAGGTAAGGCATAAATAAAACTAAATGGTGTGGTATGTAGGTAATTATCCCATTAAAATAATTAATTTAACTTCTTAATATTTTTAGTAAATTAAACTTTTCATTTTAAGAAATTTAGCCTACTCATAATTTCTAAAAATAGATAAAAGATTTTGAATTATGTATATAGAGGATCATGTTCAAGTAAATTATAAACTATCCAAATTACTGTCACACACAATGCTAAACTAAATGAAAATTTAATTAGAAAAAAAAAGACTGCTTACAGGGATTAAATTTTGAATCCAAGAACTCAAAATTAAATTTATTAACACGTAATCTGATCATCTCTAAAGAATTTTTAAATATATTTTTATTTATAATTTTTATAAAATTAATTAATTTGAGTAGATTTGAATCAATTTTCGTAATATAAATTTAAAGTTTGCTCAAAATTAATTTCACATGAAGTCATGCAGCCTATAAATCGAGTTAATTAGAATCAAAATTATTTGCAATTAAATTTAAAAAAAGGGTTTTTTCATTTTAAAACGGTTTTCGAGGGACTTTAGAGTTTTTAATATTTTACGTTCGCAGTCGAATCGAGCGTATTTAATCGTACGAAGCCAAAAATAAAAAAATAAAAAATCTGAGTGTTCATGATCTCGTCCACCGCACGATCGACACGTGTCCATACACATGGACCGATGGTTTAAGGTTTACAACTTGGCGTCGACGTTGCTCGATTTCGACAAGCTAAAGTCCCGCATAATAATTATCTCGCTAATGAGTTAATTAAATTAATCTTATCCTAATCCCGCAATCTCATTCCTCTCCTTTTTAAGAAAGAGCGAGCACTGTAGACAACTAATCCGTCTTTCTTTTATATATATGGTAAGGGTGAGAGAGAGAGAGAAAGAGAGAGAGAGAGAGAGAGAGAGAGAGAGAGAGGAGAAGGAGAAATTAGAGAAGAAGGGGAAGATGGGGAGAGGGAGGGTCGAGCTGAAGAGGATCGAGAACAAGATAAACCGGCAAGTGACGTTCGCGAAGAGAAGGAACGGGCTTCTGAAGAAGGCTTACGAGCTTTCGGTGCTCTGCGATGCCGAGGTGGCGCTCATCATCTTCTCCAACCGCGGCCGCCTCTTCGAGTTCTGCAGCAGCTCCAGGTACTCCGATTAACCACTACTGAACGTTGCGCGGCCTCTCGCGCCTGATCTCGATCGGTTCTTACATGTGAAGGGCATGGAAATCGCATTCTTTTGATTTTCCGCTTCTCTTTGCCGGTTTAGGATGGAAATCAAGTTGTTCAGGGTCGCGGTTTGAGTAGATCTAGAGTTTTGGGAAGGATGATTGGCCTTTTGATCATTGTTTTTTTTTTTTTTTTGGTTTTTTCTTTTTTCTGAAAACCTTAAGGATTTAATTTTAGAGTTCAGGATGAGTAGATTTCCCTGATAGTTTTGCCATGAGTGGTGCTCTGCGATATTTTAAGGAGCTTATAAGGAGAGCTGCCAGACTTCCAGCATTTTTTGAATTAGGGTTTTCTGGTCTATGCGGGAAGCGTAGAGATGGCTGCCGGTGCGCTAGTTCTTGATAACGCTTCTCACTTTTCTGAATTTCTAAGAGCAAGTAGAAGCCGGGATATCGATTTGGATCTAGTTCTATGCCGCCTGCTAACAAAATAGCTTCACGATCTATGACACATTTCTTCCACGAACATGTCGATCTATGATCAGTTCGAGCTGGTTCGATCTTTGTTTCTCCTTCTGAATTTTGTTTAATTTACTTTCCCATGACGGGTAATTTAATTTTCTGCTGTGCATTAATCTTTCTGCTTAATTCTATAAACCTCTAATTGTTAAACATCATATCATGATTAGGCTCATGTTCTAAACCGCATTTATCAGCTAATGTAGTTATCTTTGCATACTGATGATCACTGATTAACTAAGATAGTAGTAGAGTTGTAGTATGAACTGATCTTCAGGGTTTAATCTTGCTACTGAATTTCAAACGAAGCAATTGTTTAGTAGATCAAGCAGAATAGTACATGGTGATTAATTACAATAGGCGTGGAAATGGTGAAAAAATCGAATAAGTCTGATTATCATTGGTTAGATGAGAAAGAGCGAAGCTGTATGCCATTTATCATTACAATGGGATCTGTACATAGCAAGCTTTATTTCTCGACCGATTACAAACCATTTACTTTTTTTTTTATAGAGTTATTTCACTTAGGCAACCAAAACAGTTGATCAGTTGTTCAACCCTCACCGCAGCACGCGGCCTTGCGAGCTGTGCCGTATACATAATGATGAAGATATGTTATTTCATATCATTTTCTCAGTGTTTCGTGTAATTTATTTGTATGAATATTTTTAATTTATTATGTATGGATATTTTTTAAATTTGTATATATTTACAATAATAAAAATTTATGCAAAGTAGAATTTAAATTGTACATACAAAATATCATTTTAGTGTTATATTTTTTTTTGTGTGACTTTTTTTTTACTTTGAATATGTACACAAATCATACAAAAAAATCATATAAAATAGAAAATAGTTATAAAAAAATTATACTAAGCAATTAGAAAATAGTAATGAAATTTTTTTCATCGTTATGTGCGCGATACAACTAGCGGGCTAGTGGGATTGGGTGTCGAATTTCCTAGCTGAAGCCGAACATTCCAGCTGGAGCAACATCCGAAACTAATAATTTTTCAATTTCTTGATGGATTACTCATCGAAACATGGTTTATTTTCCATCATGCATGAAGTCATTGGTTTAACTTTTTGAAAAAAAATAGGTTCGGGGGCCAAACCATTTGGCGACTGAACTGTTGGCTGCCTCTTGTGCTCGAGCCCACCAACCTTGCACGCATGGCAGCTAATGATTGAGGCAGAATGTTTGGGCGCCGAGTTAGTCGGCTTTTGGCGCCTCAAGCTATATGATCTCTAATGCAATGCAAATTAGTATTTTAATTCGTCGTTTGTGCTGATGAATTGACGCATATAGCTTTTTTCTTTTGTGGGACACATTATATAATTTTGCTCACTGGTAGAATTTCATGGGCATGCGTGCAGCTAATTAAAGATCACAACCGAAGACCAATTAATTCAAGCACATTTGAAAATATCTTGATAACAACTTTCATTTCAATACTATTTTGTTTACTTATATTTGGTTTTAAAGTAATCATTTTATTTCTTATGGTAATGAAAGGTTATTTTTCTTTCGTTCAGAGAGCAACAAATTTATTAGGTAAAATGCATCCGAGCATTTTAATTAGGTTGAGAGAATACTGCAAATTGATCCTAAAGTTTGAAATTTTTTTATTTTTACTCTCGTGATTGTAATTAAAAGCATTACAATTTTGATATCTCTTTAAAAATCTTACTTTTTCTTCTAGCATTAACATAAAATTTGGTCATTTTTCAATAAATTTGAACCATTTACACATATTAAAGCCTCACTGTTCTCAGAATTTTTAATAAAAATCTAACATATAATTTCTCATATCATTTGCTTTCTTTGTGCTTTCTTTCAATAAGCAATTGGGAAATTACTTTCTTACTAAAGTAGAGAAGTTGACAAACTCAAAATAAAAAAATAAAAAAATAAATATTTTAAATTTATATTCTAAATGTAAAAATATTAATGATTGAGAATAATCTTACTGTATAATTATGATAAAAATATTAATAATTATATATTAAATTGACTAAGGGGCCGTTTGGTTCATTGTTATTTTAGTGTTATGTTATGTAATTTATTGTTTTCTCAAGATAATATTGAACTAAACATCCCCTAAATACAATGCTTTTACAATATCAGAAGCCCAAATTGTGGTTTTTAAAAAATTTAAAAAATTATTTTATATCTCATCTCACACAAATTCCAACATTAAACAATCACTTTATTTCACATCTAACACAATTCTCAATAAATTAATCAATTTTATTTCACATCATACACAATTTTTAATATAACTAACTTACTTTATTTCATATCATACACATTTTTTAAAAATCACTAAAAATTCTAACCAAATCTTCTTTTTTTTCTTATTACCAATCAGAGCTGGTCCGATGCAATTTGCTCAATATTTTATACTAATTACTAGATTGAATAAGGGATAAGTAGTATTTCCTTAGGTGATAGTTGTGTTTAATTAAATAGCAACCATGAAGTCTCACCTGACTCTCTGTCATAATTAGGCCTATTTCATTAATCATCATGTTCTGATCTATATAATTTGAGGATGACAATGTGTGCATCACTTTTTGCACTAGTATGCAACTGTTTGCTGTGAGATGGCCTTAGAAGCATTCTACTCTAGAGAGATAAAGCTTGCGATATGCGCCTTCAACTTGTGCACAAATGCCTAGGACCTCGGAGCTCACTCGAAATATAATCCAAGTTGGCTCAAAATTATATATAATGTAAATAATATTAATATATAGTGCTTCTCAATATAACCTAGCTTAATTGCAACATCCCGTGATCTCATTGTAGTGATTTTGGCTGCTTTGGCCTTAGAAAAACTGCATGACTTGAGCGCTTTCTACGAGGTCACCAATTCCAGTGCTACTCCATCCCAAAGCACGTTCAACTATAGAGTTTTCCATTACTAGCTTCACATTTTTTTCCCTAAAAGGCGTCTCAATCATTTGAGATCACGGTATCTACTTATACGACTCAGGATATCCCTCATTTTCCGATATGGGACGATTCATTCTTGTGCCTCTCTCACCACTCATTATTTAGCCTATAAGCCTGCCAGGAGCCACACTTTACCTCAGTGATTCCTTTCTTTTAGGACATCACTCGGCGATCACTCCCCACCCTCTTTGGGCATGAGCGTGACATCATTTAGCTGATGATGCAATGCAATCCAACAATTTTGATTGTCAAGATACATTTCCTAAAAAAGTGTGTTGTAGAAATCCCACATGAAAGTAGAGGTGGTAATTTTGACCCAACCCGTGAGTTTAACTCGAACACGACCCGGGCTTAACCATAGTATAGGTTGAGCTTATATGGAGATGGGTCATGACCAAGTGACTTGAATTTGATGTATCTGACTTGATTATGGGTCAAGCCTATATGAGTACAAGTCAAAAATGGCTTACTCAAATTTGACTCGTTTAAGAGGACCTGAGTATGAGTTTACAAATTCAACGACTCATTTATTAAAATTAGTATATTTTTTTCTTTTTAGTGTTAATTTTTTTAATAACTATTAGAAGGATATTACATAACTTAGTTATATTTTCAATATACTTAATTAAATTTTATAGTACTGTTGATTAAAATTAAAAAATATTAAATTTAGTAAATTTTGATACTTCCAAAATGATAATAATAGGTTGGCGGCTCTGGTGGGATAATATATTTATTAAATAAATCTGGTACAAGCCTTGATGTTTTAATCATTTAATAAATTAGTCGAATTCAAGTCAAGCTTAAATCAGTCAGTTAATAAATGGATAATCTGAACCCAATGGCCAACTTGAAACTAGAGGTTTTTGACATTTGATGCACGTATCTTTTCACTAATTTAGATATATTTTGTCTGTAAGCGTGCTAACTCTATGAAATATTGTTCTACTCCTTGGATGATTTCCTCAATTAACTGAGCAATGTGAATCAACTCTCAATACATCCACTGTCTTGACTCAGTCACGCATTGGTATTCTACAAATATACAATTCTCATATTATTAAACCTACATCGTTCTCCAAAGAATTGAAGCCCTTACCCATTGTGCAACAATGAAGAAGGATATGGTGGATGTTGTCGTCCATACATCTTTGTTTTCTTGTGAGATTAACTTTAATTTTGTAAAAGATAATTTTAATGTGATATTTTTATTTTATAATATATGAACAATTTAAAAATAATATATATCTTAATAGATGTGTAAGATGTAAAATAAAATTATTATTTTAGATTTTATAAAGAAAGTGAAATAAAGTTAATTTTAATTTAATTATTCAATTTTTTTTGAATATTCTAATTGTTGAAATTATTATATGATGTAATTTATAAGATTAAATTTAATCAAAGTTAATACTAATGATTAAAAAAAAAAGCTAACTTGGGTAAATAAATAAGGTTGGCTTTATTTCACAAGCCTAAAAGGATACTCTAGTCACATTAGTACCCAAAACTAGCAGTACTGAGAGGTAAAAATAGTTCAAGCTTATTAGTTGGTGCACTATGGTGTACAAGGTCATAGCAAAGGCATTAGTAGGGTTGTTATCAGACCAATTTCAAGAGAGTCAAATGCTACACAAAATTGAAAATTTCGATCTCGGCTTAGCTCGAAATCAGTTTGATATCGAAATTGGACTTGATTCGCGCGCTCAAATCAATTCGCTTTTGGTCCTACTCGAATCATGACTCAAATTGATTGAATATGCTAAAAAACATATAAATAATGTGTACCCACATGGATTTGGTCCTTGGACCTCAGGAAAAGTAAGCTTTGATCCTCTTACATTCCACTACTAGGCCATTAATATGACCCTTGTAGCCAAAGAGAGAGGGGAGTGATCGCATCGTTCTATATCAAAAAGGGAGGGAGATCTTGAGCTGTATAAGTAGATAACGTGATCTCAAATGATAAATGCGTATTTTGGGGCAAAACCGTGAGGTTAGTGATGAAACCTCCATAGTTGAGCGTGTTTGAGATGGAGTAGCACTGGGATGGGTGATCTCCTGAGAAGCGCTCAAGTCACGTAGTCTTCCTAAAGTCAAAGCGAACAATACCTCTACAATGAGATCACGGGATGTTACAATATGGTATCAGAGCCTTCTGCAGTACGATGTGGTTCAAGGACGAACCAGACGGAAGCTGGTGGGCCTGTGACGCCCGTGGCCTAAGAAGGTGGGGAGTGATCGCCGAGTGATATCCTAAGAGAAAGGAACCACTGAAGCAAAGTGCGGCTCTTGACAGGCTTCTAGGCTAAATAATGAGTAGCGAGAAGGGCACATGAATGAATCATCCTACATCAGAAAGGGAGGGAGATCTCGAGCTATATAAGTAGATAACATGAACTCAAATGGTAGAGGTGTCTTTTGGGGCAAAATTGTGAGGCTAGTGATAGAAAATTCTATAGTTGAGCGTGCTTGAACTGGAGTAGCACTGGGATGGGTGACCTCATGGGGAGCGCTCAAGTCACACAGTTTTTCTAAAGTCAAAGCGGACAATACCTCTATAATGAGATCACGAGATATTACAAATGAGGTGAATAAATTGTAGCAATAAAGAATGACAAAGAAATATTGTAGTTAGGCATGATGAATATATGGACTAATTAGTATGATAATTTGATCTGAGATATTATTAGATGAAAGATATGATGAGGAAAAGCAGACAAAACTAAAGCAGGTTGATATAAAAAAACATGTACTGCAAAAAACTTTTTCTCGAGAGAAGCTTCGAAACTGTTGCCACCTCATTGGTGGATTTGCAGTTCTTTTTGAGGGGAAGTGGTGATTGTTGGGCTCTTACATGGGCCGACCCAACACATAGGTCCCCCATTGAGTGAAAACAAGAAGGAATAGGAGAAGGAAGAAAGAGGCCCATTTTTTTGGGACATTTAACTACTCGCTACAAAATATTTTAAATACTACTTATATAATATTTTCTTCATAATATTTAAATTATTTTTGAAATTATTATTTTTTAAATTGTATAAAATTTGAATTAATTGTTGGCACGTAATTTAACAATAGTGTAATATTTAAAATTTTGTGTAGCACATATGTAAATGCCTCTTTTTTATTTTATTCTACGATTTGTGGCCATCAATAAGTTTTTTCTATTAGGTGAAAAGGAAAAGCTTTTATTCATTTTACTGTAATTATAGGTTACGTGATTTTTCCGTTTCTGTTATGCTTTGATTTGTCTCATTTTTCATAATGTCATTCAATAAATTTTTCATGGGGATTATTATCCTATATTTTTGTTATAGAAAAGCGAATTTTCATTTAACCAACTGAGTTCACATATCTGATAGTATTTTTTCTAATGGTGGTACATAAGGAAGACTATAGAAGTTTATTCATTTTTTTTTATCCATGATATAAAATTCATAGCGAGTAAGCAATGTGCACAATTTTATTTTCCTATCTTTGGATATGGTCAAATGATAAGCACTGAAAAGGGTGCACCAACATTCTCACACACTGTAACTAAAACCCCAAGATAAAAAATCTCTTTGGAGAATCAAATTTCTATAGAATTTCAATAGTTGCTTTCAATGATTGTCTTTGGGAGTTTTTGTTGACGAGCTTAATCATGATTGGAAGCGGTTTCAAACAGACCTCATTATTTTGACCTAATTTTGAAAAGTGTTGAGCTCCTCTAGCAACAAAATAGTCATAAAATAGATGTATTTTGGAGTCTTTTAGCTATGTTCGATGAATAGAGTGTTTCTAATCCCTTGCACAATCAAACACATGGCATCACATTTTTTACTTTCATAATGTCAAACTAGGAACCCAGTGAGCTGCCATACCACATTACCACCTTAGCCAATAGCAGCATTTAATTTTGCTTGGAAGGTGTAGCTTCCAAATAGCCTTCCAAAATGATGACCATCTAACTCCTTTTTTGTGCAACAAAAATTATTTTTATTTAGATCTTGTTAAAATCTTCAAATCACATTTTTTATCATGATTTTAGCCCTTGAATTTGGGTCATATATGTCCATTTGCATTGATTCTAGACATATTATGAATAAACTTGATGAACTAAATCTGTAGAAGGCTTATCTAATAAATATTGTATATCCTCGAATTAATTGCAGCCCTACTTCTAGATTGTGGATGATGCCTCCCAAGGCAATCAAATAAAAATCATTGTTAATTAACTATTGTTTCTCCTTCAAAACCACGTGGGAAACCATAAAATTACTGTTATCAGCAAGTTTCAATACCTTCTTACTCTTTCCTATCAATCTATAAAAGACAAAAAGTTTATTTTAGGAGGGACTTTACTCTTTTACTTTCACTCATTCTATATGTCCGTCTAGCTAACTCTTAAATACAAGCAACCCGCTATGCCAACCTACTATTTTAGCTACTGTCATGCCAAAAACATGCAGATTATGGTAGTATGCCATCAATAGTGTTGACAAAGAAAATCGCGTAGAAATAGGGGTGGCAATTTGTACTCGTACCCGATAAACCCGCCCCGACCCGCTCCTAATGGAACGGGTATGGGTACTCAAATTTTACCCGGAACACCCGCCCCGCCCCGCCCTGTTATGAAATGGGGCGGGTTCGGGTATGAATCATATAGACCCCGCCGCCGCCCATACCCCGATTTATAAATTTAAAAATTTTAAAAATTTTAAATTTTAATACCTAAATAAAAATAGTACTTTGGGAAAGAGAATGCATGTACTCTTTACTGTAAAGTTTTTCTACTTGTGATAGTTGACAATTTTCAGTTGTGCTTTAAATAATTGATACATGTTGGCCTGCAAGGGTCTTATAACTACCTCATATTTGATTTTCTCTTTAATTGTCACATGATTGCTTTATATATAAATTCATGCTAAGAAAGTTGGCAATTTGAAGAATTTATATGAAAGTTATTTATTATTCTTGATCTTGTTACATATATTTACATACAAAGAATGGTTTCTATAGAAAATGTCACTAACACCATGTGGTTACGATTTTTGTTGTTTCAAATAGAATAAAATAATTCGATTTTCATTAACTGAGTGAGGAAACGGGGCGGGGCGGGGCGGGTACGGGTTTTTGAAAATTAGAAGCGGGGCGGGGCTGGGCTGGGCGGGTACGGGTTTATGAAAATTAGAAGCGGGGCGGGGCGAAAACGGGTATGAGGCGGGTATGGGTAATGAATGATATATAGCGGGGTGGGTATGAGTATTTATAAACCCGACCCAAACCCACCCCGTTGCCATTCCTACATAGAAAGGAGAGTCTAAAGAGCGATGAGATCAACGTATGCTCCTGTAAGAGGATTAGTGTTAAAAAAAAAAAGAAAAAAGAAAATGTGAGACAATGATTTAAGGTACTTCGGAGAGGTCCTCTTACATTTCTTGATTTGCCCGACTAAACAGTTCCACTAGTATCAGATAAACGATTTGTACAAAGTCTTTGAGAAGGAGAATAAAGAAAGAAAGAGAACAAAAAATATGAAGGAAATTCCTTTTTTTTTGTGGAGCATCTTTGTTTGTTGCCTAATATCTCTCCTTTTTAAGTGATAAAAAAGGTAGTATTTATAGGTCACTTGAGTCCAAATTAGAGGAAATGAAAGAAATGCCCTACAATTATGATATACTGTGCACAATTGGCATAGTAGAGGTAGTTCTTAAAGGATTATGACAGGTCTATTTTAGACTTAATTTACCAAGTGTAAAGATGCTAAAAGATTCTGAATAAAAATATATCTTAGTATAATATAATAATTATAGCTCTTTAAGCTAATAAGTTTGTATTGTATTACATTGATAGTATGTAATATTTCAAGAAAATCCATCTGTCACTCTTATTTTCTTAAGAACTTCTAATATGTTTCTTTTATCTTTAGTAAATGTCATGTAAGGTGCTAGCAGCATCACTTTCTTGCCTCTATTATTCACTATATACATAATTCAGATCTTATTCTCCTCCTACAAGCCACGTCAACATTTAAAGATCTTTGGATCTATCTTGTAAATTTAAATAGTTTCAATTAAACTTTTACTAGCATTCTTAATAATATGTATAACATTTAAATTTTATTTTACTAATAATGAGCTTCAATAAAGCAAATTTAAAAATATATTTTTTTATTCTAGTTGCCACATCTCTTTTCACAAGATACTTTCTCCTTTACTTTAGTATTTTTAAATAGAATCTTTTCTTTGAGATCAACTACTTGAGATAATATTTTACTTTCAAAAAAAAAATCTTAGAGCTATATGCAATTTTTTGATACCATCAAAAGATGCAGCATCATACCTCCATTATTTTTTGAGTAAAAAGCGGCAGTGTTCTATATAACGTTCTTTATATCCGTGAGACAAATAAATAGAATAAGTGTTCTTGGTGTAATTTTTCTTTTGAGTTGCATTTAGAAAGCATGTCATATGCTAAAAATCATTAATGTTCCATAAAGCACAACTTAAAATTTTTATTTTTTGATGCATCATATGTATCAACTCTATCATTCCCAAGCATATTTAATTCTTCAATTAAATGTTGCAAATATGCATCTATAGTTTTATCTGGACATTCAGGACTTAGAATTGATATTGATAAAATAAAATTTGATGATTTCATGCACATCTATGGAACCACATTGTATGAAATTAAAATAATAGGCCATACATTATGAAATTTTTTGGAGCTCGCAAAAGATTGAAAATTATTAGTTGAAAGATCACATAAGATGTTTGGCTTCTTTATATGAATTTGGTAAAATATAATCATTTTGGTAATATATTTATTCAAAACTGTAACAATAACAAAAATGTAGTGTTACTCTAGTACCTGATAGTTTTTAAATGAAGTAATTTAATAACGGCTTGCACCAAGATATAGAGAAGTCTCTAACTCTTTCATTATTTGATAGAACATCTATATCTATTCGAAACATTATTATAATTTGGAGACATATTTTTAAAATTGTTGGATGTTTGCATTTCCGAAAATATGTCTTCTAATAATTCATTCACATCACCATCCAATTCTACTATGCTTGAGCCTAATTCGTTCAATGTTTCATTATTAAAATTTTATCCATGATGATACCAGACATTATAATTAGTCATAATTTCATAAGTTAATAGGTAATTTTGTACTTCATATAGTTTTTTAGAATGCTTATATTTACATCTTATACAAGGATATCGAATAACAGAAGTATTTCTAATATATTCTTGAGTATATCTTACGAATTACTTAACCAATTGACATATTTAGAATCAAGGCTGTTAAATTTTGAATGATTCATCACTTATTAAGGACATAAAATAAATAAAAAAAAGAAGAAGCAAAAGCACTTATATTATGTATGCATGTTAGTAAGTAAAGTTTTCAATTTAAACAAAAAATGATAATGCAAAATTACAAGTGCATCTTTTATATTGATTTTCTTTGTGTCATAAGTGTTCTTTATTGGATTGTTCTAATACCTTAGTTATGGTACTAAGATTCTTGTTACCTGAAATTCAAAAACTAGATTAATAGAATTCAAAACTTAGATTTGAGAGCTTAGAATTCGAAACATAGCATTAGTCAAGAATAATTGTAAATCCCCTAAATCCAATTGGTTCAAATGAAAATCAGACATCATAGCAAGATTGTAGCCATGAAAATATGAATCAACTTCAAAAACCCAACCAAATGCAACTCCAAAAACCCAACCAAATGCAACTCCAAAGAGAGAAACCATTAACCCAATTTTCAAAAACTAATTTAGGGCTAAGAAAAGTCAAACAATATTCGGTAACTTCATTGTGGATTTGATCTATATGACATCAATAATAAGCATAGTGAATATCATATATATATGTAAGCTTTTGAATAAAGATATTCCAAAAAAAGACTTTCAAAAGATAAAGCATGTATAAAGCAAGGAATAATATATTCAAATTATTTTAAAGAAACATCACATCTTTTCACTTTTGATAAAAAAAAGTTCAATACTTAAACATCACATCATGCAAGTCTAACCACTTGAACCAAAAATAATTTAATGACATAAATAGTTAAAAGATTATCTCTGTAGTTAATTCACCACTGTGTTGTAAGGAAACAAGATAAAAGTTAAAAAAATTAGTGATCAGTGCCATCCGTAGCTATAAAAGATTAAAAACAAAAATATGTTTGCAATTCAATGACAATATTGAAGATGATAAGAAGAAGAGATCAAAAAGGAAAAGAAAATGATAAGAGAAGTCAAATTAGAGAAAGAAGAAAGTGAAGACAGAGTCTAAAGAAAATAGTAGAAGAAGAAATAGAAAAATGAAAAATTAGGGGCTACATACAGAAGAAGAATGAGGATAAGAAGAAGAAAGAAGAAGAGGGGGAAGAAGAAGATGAAGGAGAAGAAGAGGGATGGCAGTACACATTGCTCACAAAGGAGGATAAGAAGAAGAGGAGCAAGAATATAAGTAGAAAAGAAGGCATATCGAAAGGCAGCACACATTACTTAAAAGAAGAGGTATAAGAATATAAGTAGAAAAGAAGGTATACTGAATAGATGACACTATCGTGACTAAGAAGAAGATGAAAATAGTTGGGACTAAGGAATGGAGGCTGACGGCTGCGACTAAGGGATGGGATGGAGACCGATAGCTGCCCCTGAGAGATGGAGGCCGACGGGCTATGATTGAGAGAATTAAGCTGAGAGGCATTGTTTAAAGAAACCTAGGGCATGATCAAAAGCTGGGAGATTAAGTGAAGTTGATGGGGCAACTGGTGAAGGAAACATAAGGCTATATGAAAAAGGAAAAAATCCCGTTAAAAGATATTTTAGTGATTGTCATGCTAAAATATTTTTTTTTCATAATTTTTTCATCGATTAATATTTTTCTTGAGCTTTAACATCGTGAATGTGTCTAGTTTGAACAAATTTGCCTCAACTCAAGCTCAAGGATTTTGAGTTCAAGTTAAGTTTAATTTGAGTTAACAAAAGTCTAATCCATTTTAAGTCAATATATATAAACCTTATCAGTCTGATCCCTCTGTGTCTATCACCTATTCTCAGATTCTAATTTTTTCATATTATTTTTTTTTTCTCAAAATTGTCTCATTACACACTCTTTAGATTGGACCAAACTGTGACGCTCGTGGCCGAAGAGGATAATGAGTGATTGTCGGGTGATGTCCTAGGAGAAAGGAATCACTGAGGCAAAGTGTGGCTCCTAGCAGGCTTCTAGACAGAATAATGAGTGGCGAGAGACACAAAAATGAATCATCAGACATCAGAAATGGAGGAAATCCTGAGCTATATAAATAGATAACATAATCTAAAATGAAAAAGATGACTTTTGAGGTTAATGATGAAAAACTCTATAGTTAAACGTATTTGAGCTAGAGTAGCAATGGGATGGGTGACCTTCTGGTAAGTACTCAAGTTATGTAATTTTTCTAAAATCATAGCGGACAATACCTCTATAATGGGATCACGAGATGTGATAGTTGTGATATCACAGCAAGGTTATAAACTTTAAGTGATACTCTAATGAAATATGGGTAGATTATTATAGAAAGGGAAAGATATTGCACTTATAAATATATTTTAATAGTATCTTGTGTTGCTTATTTTTAATCAGAGGATGGCCACCCCAGCCTATACTTCTTTAGTGACGATGATGGAGCATGCTTCGGCGTCAGTTATTGTGGGGAATACCAATAGAGTATCAGAGGATCGTTATGCTGAATCTTTTCATAGGATACAACCTTGCTGTTTTTGACACTAATAAGAAGTCTACTTCTTTAGAGGAAGTACTTGTGATGTGTGAATACCTAAAAATATTTTCTGATGATTTATCAGGGTTATCGCCTGACAGAGAAGTTGAATTTACTACCGATATTGTACTTAGGGTAGAGCTTGTTTCTAAAGCGTCGTACAGAATGATTATTACTGAATTACAAGAATTAAAAACTCAATTATAAGAATTATTAAATAAAGATTTTATATGATCAAATGTGTCACCATGGAGAGTCACCGTGGGGAGCTCCACAAATTGATGATCTATTTGATTAATTATAGGGAGCATCTATTTTCTCGAAAATCGATCTTCTGTCTGGTTATTATCAATTGAGAATTAAAAATGAGAATTTTCTAAATCGGCTTTCTAAACTAGGTATGGCCATTATGAGTTCTTGTTTATGTCGTTTGGGATGACAAATGTACTCGCAGCATTTATAGACATAATAACAGTGTTCCAAACTCATTTAGATTAATTTGTCATAGTATTTTTTGACAATATACTAATCTATTATAAAAAGGTAGATAATTATGTCCAACATCTTTACATAGTATTACAAAAATTAAGAGAACATGAGTTGTATGCCAAATTCTCCAAATATAAATTCTGGTTATTGAAGGAATATCAGTTAATCTTCAAAATATTTCTGCTATTATTAATTATTCCAGGCCAACAAATATATCAGAAATATGAAGTTTTCTGGGTCTAGCTAGTTATTACAGAAAACTTGTTAAGGAATTTTCTCAAATAGTGATGCCTTTGACAAATTTAACGAAAAAGGCTATCAAATTTGAGTGGAATTCAAATTGTGAAGATAGTTCTCAAAAATTAAAACAATGTTTGGTGACAACTCCAGTGTTAAGATTACCAGATGAAACAAATAGTATTCAGATAGACAGTGACGCATCTATTCAAAGGTTAGGCTGTGTACTGATGCAAAATGGTAAAATGATAGTATACGCATCACAACAGTTGAAATCTCTAAAAAGAATTATCCAATATATAATCTAGAGCTAGATGCCATTATATTTGCGTAGAAAATTTAGAGGCATTATCTTTATGTGGTGAAATGTGAAATTTTCACTGATCATCAGAGCCAACCTCCCGCAGTACGATGTGACTCAAAGACGAATCAGGCAGAAACTGGTGAGTCTATGGTGCCCGTAGCCAAAAAGGGCGAGGAGTAATTGCTAGGTGATATCCTAAGAGAAAAAATCATTAAGGTAAAGTGCGGTCCTGACAGGCTTCTAGGGCGAATAATGAGTGGTAAGAAGGTACTGAAATGAATTGTTCTACATCAAAAAGAGAGGGAGGTCCTGCGTTATATAAGGAGATAGTATGATATCAAGTGAGAGGTATTTTTTGGGGCAAAACCATGAGGTTAATGATGAAAACTTCGTAGTTTAAGTGTATTTAGGCAGGAGTAGCACTGGGATGGGTGACCTTCTAGGAAATACTCAAGTCATATAATTTTTTTAAAGCCAAAACGGACAATACCTCCACAATGGGTTTACGGGATGTTACACAAATAGTCTCCAAACTCTAAGATTATTTATATATTATCTTTTAATTACATACTTTAAATCTCTTAAGTATATATTTTATATAACGTATTCATGTATACATAATATTTTAAAATATATGTAAAAAATTTATATGCATATAATTATTCAAATATCGAGTTGATTACAAGTTCAATCGATTTTTTTCAAGTGAGCTAACTTTGAGTTATAAGAAAATCGAATCGAGGTATAACAATAATGTATATCCTTGTTAAATTTCATGGTACAAGGCATTTATTACTTTGAGTTATTTGAATAACTTAACAATGGGACTTTTAAATGGAGCATACTATAACAAGGATAATTAAATTCCCTTGTTAAAGTTCCTTTCTAATTGAAATATAATAATTAATAGGAATATTTACATACATAATATTTCATATCATCATATTTACATATCATTTTTTTCAAAAATTACATGCCACACCTAAAAATTATACTCCACATATTTTTCTTATATCCCACATATTTTTTCTAAAGCTGCAGTATATTTTTTTAAAAATAGGTGTGATTCACATAATTATGGTAATATGAAGTGTTATGTACGTAATTATTCGTAATTATAATAATGACTTCTACTCTTTTTAAATTTCTTGTTAAAATAAAAATTAATATGTATTTTAATAAGAAATTTATATTTTTATTAATATGTAAATTTTTGTAGTATTTGAAGTAGTATTACTCTCTTCATGGCATGCAAGCATTTGCGTTCTCAGCCATAATATATATATTTCCTCCTGTCGACTTTCTATTGCAGCATGACGCAGACACTTGAGAGGTATCAAACCTGCAGCTACAATGCTGGCGAGTCTATGGTTCCTTCGAAAGAGACACAGGTGCACATTTAGATATTCCTCTATTTAATGATATAATATCACGTAATTATCGTACATTTATGAAAATCATGTGCATTTTCACTATTAAGGCTTACATGCACCGTGCACATCGCACAAAACTACACCAACGTAACGGCGCGCAAATGATGACTCACCGTAATTGTAATCAGAAATGATTTTAATTATGCTATGCATATTAATAGATATGATAATTATATTTGAATATAATTTTGGTACTATCAGCAATTCTGATTTCTATGCCTGAAGTTGCATTGAAATATGATTTCGGCTTGAAAACAGTACTATGCTACTGCTAAAATCATATGTGAATATAATTTTGATATTGCTTGCTGCTGCAGCTGTCAAAATTATTTTTGATTGTAATTTCAATTATGCTTTTTATATGACTTGAGCTAAACAAATAATTATACTTGAATATAATTTGAAGGATGCAATAATACATAAATATAAAATAAATTCATATAATATTTTAACAATTTAGATTGAATTTAGATAGAATTTTATCTGCAAAAATCATGTTCAAATAGAATCTCATCTGTATGCTTTTGAATATATAAGTTGTTTTAAATAATATTTTAACATGTCATAATTTTTATATTTACGAATTAAACTCAAAATAATTGAAATATTTAGACATCAATTGTCATAATGACCCAATAATATATAAAAAATAATAATTTACTTTTTAAATTAGTTTAGCATTTTATTAGATTATCAATTTATAGAGTTGAACTTGATTAGTAAATGGAAATATGAGGTAGTTCTTATAAAAAAAAATTGAGCTAGCTTATATTTTGTTAAACATAATGAAAAAATTAGATCGATTTAGCCTCCAATTCAATGATAAATGCCTTAGAAAAACTATATATACTAAAAATTTCAAATATATAAATTATATTGAAATATTTTTTTAATATACTATAACTTTTGTAAATTTTCTATTTATCGAATGAACCCAAAATTAATTAATATTTTAAAACATCAATCGTCATATTATGATTTAACAATGCCTAATATTACTTTTAATTTTTAACTTAGTTTAGTATTTTATTAAGATAATAATATATTAATAATTTATAAAATTAAATTAATATTAAAAAAGTTAAATTATAGTGCAAATTGAAATATGATCTAATGTTGAGCACTGAAAAAAAAATTGGGTTGATTTTAAAATGCAGGCCGTAACAAATTAGAAATGCCGTAAGTAAAATTATTTTTATTAAAAATATTTAATAGAAAACAAATTCCGTTTGCGCCGCATGCTGCCGCGCGGGGCGCTTCTATTCTCCCGTGCCACATAAGTTTTATTTAGTTAATTATTGAAAGAATTCTGTAGTTAATTCACAATTATTATTTAATTTATAAGTTTTTAAAATTTATTAAAAAATCTCTACCATTTACTCAATATTATATAAAAGGCCTTTTTAATTTAAATTTAACAGATTTTTAATTTTAATCTTGATACGCTTTTAAATTTTTATATCTTTGTCATTGCAATTACTACCACTTAATTAAGAGAGAAGAGATCCAACGGTCCGTCATACTCTCCTCGCAGGCCTGAGCGCACCTACGTAGGGGGAGAGGGAGAGAGAGAGAGGAGTGAGAGGGTGGGCGAAAGCGGCGCGCACATGTACCTACGCAGTTAGGAGAGAGACAAAGAGAGAGAGAGAGTGAGGGAGGGAAGATGCGAGCACCAGTGGCCAGCTACCCTTCCCGTAGATACACTTGCCTGTGTGGGGGAGGGGGTGGGAGCCAATATCTCGCCACCCTTTGTCTGCGTTGGGGGAAGTGAGAGAGAGAAGGAGGGATGAGGCTGGTGCTGGCGGCTACCACCTTTTGTGCAGGTGCGCGTGCACCAACGCAAGAGAGAGAGAGGGATAAAAATTAAAATTTTGAAATTTAAGATGAAATATTCCCTTAATATTTATGAGAATCATTAATATGAACTTGTTATGTAATAATTAAAATTTATAGAGTCTTTAGTGTTATAATAATTTCAAAATAGAGATGTTTCAATACATTTTTAAAATTTATGAACAAAATAATAATTATAGATTAAGTATATAGACTATTCTGTAATTATTATTATTATTATTAATCAAAGAAGTAAGGATTTGGCTTCTACTAATTTTCATAATTTTTTTTTTGCTTAGTAGCATTAGTCAACAAAATTGACAGATCTTTTTCCAATATAGTTTTATACATTTCCATATACTTTTGTATCTATCTTTACACTGAATAAAATTCATAGATTTGCCTTAAATCACTCAACAGAAGATTATCAGACATAATATGATCAAAATAATGAGCTAGTCCAATTAGTCTTCCTTCGCTCCATTCTAGCCTGTGAAGCCTAAACATGCTTGCCCAAGAAAAACTCGAACAAACCCAAATGATAGGGACTCAAATAGGATCGTTTAATGAGGACTCAAAGAACGTTGTTTATTAAGGACTCGAGTGGACTTTGTTTAAAAGCAAACCTGACATGAGATCTTAACATATCAGAAAACAGTTTCCCAAGTTTCCATAAAAGTCTGGTAGGACAACCAAATCTTCCAAAACCCCAGGATCCGCATTACATAACATACTAATAAGGTTGTTAACACTGCTCAAAGATTGACTAAAAGTTGAATTAGATTTGGAACTAACCAAAATTTTCTCGATCCAAGCGAGTCGACTAATAAGCGATTTTTATTACTCGAAACTTTTATCAATTTAATCTTGAGCTAGTGTAGGATCAGATTGAGTCAGCTTAAAATCAAATTGATTAAAAAAGAATATAGATATATAAATAACTTGCTTCAATATATTATTTTTTGCAATAATTTAATGGATGACTATATTAGTATTTTCTTCACTAACTTTATTTAAACTCTATTTATTGTATATACATTTGTTATTTTCATTTTTAACCATTAGATTGAATTGGATAACATAATTTATTTTGAAAACATTTATACTTAATATTTTGACTGAAAGATAAAAAAATTAACCAAAAATTGGATCTATTTTGGCTCAAATTGAACTTAAATTAATAATAAATGAAGTAGACCTAACTTGGTTTGAGACTAAATCTAATTCTTCTTGTTTATATCTTAAATCAGGTCAAAAGAAAATCGTTAAATAAAAGCCTAACATGCTAACACCATCGTTTCATTCTCTCTTTCTAAGTAATAACCGGAGGCAGAAAAAAGAAGAGAGGGATCTCTCTCCCTCCTTTTTCTTTTGACACGCACTAATAATCCTTTAGCTATTTAGTGCTGTAATTTTCCTCCCTCAATTAACGATGTTTGAATCCATACTTTGACTCCAACGATTTTACGACTTGAGGTAACTCCTACCCTTTGTACTCATTTTTAGATCTTTTAATCTACACTTGGAGATTCTAAGGTCTTGTTTAACACGAGAACTAAAATCATGACTAAATGATACTAGTTTAAAAAATAATAATAATAAAAGTCACTATTTATATTTTATTTCTCTTATTTTCTCTATAATGCATCGTTTGATACCTTGATTGATTTTTTATATCAAATTAGTGCTTCAATTGAAAATTGAAATTTTCAGTTCTTCCACCGTTGTAACCTTTCAGACGATTGACGCCTCAATGCTTCCAATTTTTACGAACCCGTTCCTTTTAGGTACCACGGCCTTCATATAGTTTACCTCTATCTAACTCATTAGCGTGGCCCTCACAAATAGAAGAGATGCTGCAGTGGAAAATAATAAAAAGTCTCAAGTTTAACTGTTAATTAATCAAAACGATTGAAAAAGGTTGCATTATAGGGTACTTAAAAAAATATGGGTAAATATTATTTAGGTCTTAGGAGATTATGACACAACATTAAATAAATTTACAATTTCAAAAAAAATTTAATGGGATTCCGGGGTGGTTAACATTAATATTTCAATAAGATAACTTTTATAAATTCTATTAATTTTTTATCATCTTTTAAATAAAATTTATTTTTAAAATAAATTCTAAATATAAAATAATAAAATATTTTTATTTTTCTCTCACCTAGGGGTGAGAAATTGATAGTCTTCAATGTTCGGATCGAAAGTTAGCTCGAATCGTACTCGACTCGAGTTATTGAGCTGAGCCACGTGCCATGGCCAGATCAGATCGAATTGGCTTGATCTATATTCAATTATTTATTGTAATTATTTATTACTTGTACATTAGTATGCATTAGTAGTGATTAGGACATTTATTAGGTGATTTTTTAAGCATAGTAAACTATTTTAAAATCTTAACAGTCATTTTTTAAGAAAATTTTAATTCTTGAAGAGTTTGAGTTGACTCGATTAAGGCTCAAATCAATTCAAAGTTAAAACTAGTTAGCTCGAATTCCAATCAAATTGTTGCAAGTTGAGTTTGAGCTATTCTTGGCCCAACTTGAACTCGAATCGCCCTTTTAGTCCCCACGGATAGCTGTTAGACCAATGCCTGCACTCAAGCACCTTCATCCTTGCTTCGATGAAAGTGTGTGGATCCTTGAATTACACAGTAACACATGTGGCGACAGCAATAATTTTGTGACGAAGTGGGAAGATGGGAGTAAGAAGGAATTGTATGATAATAATTACAAGTACTTTAATAATTTTTATAATGAGAAGGTTTAATTAAAACATTAATATTAATTTTGAATGATTTTTAAAATTGTGAATTTTATTGGTATTATCTAAAGATCTCAATGATATGTAACTAAAATGAAGATAAAAGATCCCTCATGTTTGTGTTTTTTTTATTTATTTATCATTTTGTCCCTATCAAAATTACTCGGGTGATATGGATTTCCCACCTCAATATTTATATTAATTTACATTAACTACCCCATACAAATATTCAAACTTCAATGTGTTTGTCTTTTTGATGAATGTGACTTATGTATGGATGATGATGTTTCAATAATTGCTGTTTGTCTAAAATTAATAGCATAAAAAAATGAGTGAATATTCTATAATGGCATTGAAAATGATTTATAATTAAAAATAATGAGATAGCATGCTTCACCTATATTTCATAGATTGGATAAATAGATGATGCAACTGTGGATTATTTTTCGGCTATTTAACTAATGGAGAATGATCCCTTTTTTTTTGCCAAGGACATCCAGGGATAGAAAAATGGGGGGAGGCGGGGTCAGGTTGACCTAAACTTAAATTTGATTCGATCTAAATAGCTCAACCTAAATTTAATTTGATTAATAAATGAGGTAAGATCATTGACTCGAACTCAACTCATTTATAGAATAACTGCTTATAAATGATTAATGACTCAACTCGATTATATACAACTTGAACTTGACCTGTTTAATAATGAGGTTAAAATTGCTATATTTCTGATCTTTTTCTTGTTTTTGGGAGAATTTAGTTTAATATTATGATTTTGTATTATAGTATTTAGATATTTAGACATTTAGGCTCTCTTTGGTAATAAGAGAAAAAAGAAGATTTGGTTGGAATTTTTAGTGATTTTTGAAAAATGTGTATATGATGTGAAATAAAGTAAATTGGTTATGTTAAAAATTGTGTGTGATATGAAATAAAGTTGATTGATTTATTGAGAATTGTGTTGGATGTGAAATAAAGTGATTGTTTAATGTTGGAATTTGTGTGAGATGAGATATAAAATAATTTTTTAAGTTTTTTTAAAATAAATTTAAGATTTTGGTCATGGTTAATTTTAGCCATGATTTTTAGTCCATTGCCAAGCAGGGCCTTAGGAGCCGATTTTTTAAGTAATATTTTATAATTTTTTACCAAATTATGTACAGAAGCCATCAAATCAAATAATTTTTTAATTTATATCATGTGATATAACTTTTACATAATATTAAACTAAACCCCTCCTCAGTTGAATGCATGACTAATCATATATGTTTGCAAGCTTATTTTCAATGAGCCTTGACTTGTAATTATAACAAGGACGCTTCATGCAGAACACTTATCAGGAATACTTAAAGCTGAAAGCCAGAGTTGAATATCTGCAAAGGTCTCAAAGGTAAACTAAAAGGTTTTTAGTTCCAGAATATGAATATTTACTGATGCACTAATTTGTGTGTTGCAATTTGTTAATCCATCTTCTGCAGGAATCTTTTAGGGGAGGACTTGGGTCAACTATCTACCAAGGAGCTCGAACAACTCGAAAATCAAGTAGAAATGTCTTTGAAGCAAATCAGATCAACAAAGGTAACGCCGAAAAAAAATCATATAACTTCCAACTTTTTTGAGGTTTCAATTTATTATTTCAGTAGGCAAACTTAGCTTTATATTAAATTTGTACTAAAACAGCTACCAAAAAGGAATTGTATCAAATCTTTCAGTCTAGATGCATCATATATTCTTAAATAAAGTTTATCTTACCCTGTTGCTAAGACTTCCTCTAATAGGAATAGAATATTCATGCTTATATTTGTGCATAGATTTGTTTGAGCATCTATTTGACTCTGTTATTATGATAGTTTTACAATAATATAGTCTTTTTCATTTGCAGACCCAATTGATGCTCGATCAGCTTTGCGATCTAAAACGAAAGGCAAGTTTGTTTTTGACATTTTGTTTCAGTATGAGTTTTTCACTCTTTTCACTAGTCATAATAGTACTTATTCATAACTTCTGTTTATCATTTTTGCAGGAGCAAATGCTACAAGAAGCTAACAAAGCTTTGAAAAAAAAGGTACTATAACTATTTAATGTCTGATAGTTTGCAGTTGTATCTCAAAGGGAATTTGTTCACTTTGATAATATGTTATGACTCAGCCATCATAACCTGAATCAAATAATCTAACTAGTTGGGTTACTCACAACAAGGTGAGAACTATTTGCTCTCTATTGTACTTCCTCTCACTATTTATATGTGCAAGGGAAACCCTAATAATGAGAATTTTCTTTTCTTTTTATTTAATATGGCATTAAAGCATGTTCAATTTTATCCATCATATTTCTAATTATCTTCCTTCACTATTGCTGCTGCCATACTGCCACTCCATAAAAAGCACTCGTCTCTAACGTGGTCCCTTGTATCGTGCCAGTTATCGCCCATTGTAGTCCTTGCTCCGTACTATTACAAGCTTGCCACATGTGCCTCTATTCTCATATGCTCGCGCGCTGCTCATGACCCTTCCCCCACTCCACCCGCAACTTGCCTGGGTGATGTTTTGCTTGCGTCCTCCATACCGGCTTTGCACGTGCTTGTGTGAGCTCCAATCACCTTCAACCTTTTATGCCTGTGGTTATTAGAGAATTACAAACAAGTGTCTTCCTCTCTATTTCTATTTCAATAATAGTGTCATCCAACTCCAGCATAGATTCGACAACTCTTGCATCTCTTAGAACCACTATTAAATTTAATGATTCTAATTATCATCTACAACATGCTTTTGAGTATTTAGTGGAATTTCACGACAAAATCTTCCACCTAGACTTTCTTTTTCTAGACGTTAGTTGACAACATCATGTTTGTCAAGTGGTAAGGGCCTGATGACATTATTCTTGTATGAATTTTTAATAGCTTAGAACCATGCATTTATTGTATTTACAGTTATATTTTGAGTTAGCAATGTCCCTCGTATCTATGCTTTATACTTGAAATTATTATTTTTTTAATAAAGAGGTATATTAGTTCAGGAGTTTTATACTATTATTAAAGGCAAATGGGATGACTTATTACAATATCACTTATTTGCAACTAATCTTAAATAAGTAGAATGATAGTATTTTATTGTAAATTTTTTTCTAGTTTATAATTGTCTCTCCATTCATTTCAAGCACAACTGATGGCTGATACTTTAGTTGTAGATATTACTACTACTCTCTCTAAAGCACAACTGATGGCTGACAGGGTAGTGGCAGGAGCTCATTTTCTCCTTATTCACGTTGCGGGAAAACTAATCATTTTGTAGATCATTGTTGGCAAAAATTTAGTTATACTTGATCTCCTCAGTAGTTAGTGAGGATACACTGCCATCAAATCATCAATTCATTCCCAACACAATTTACATATGATGCCTGAGATCCGACCATATGGCGTCGATTTGGATGGATGGGTGGTCCTAAGCAGATTTGACAACAATCGTGATTAATGATGAATTAATCTAATTTTAAATTCTCTTTTAATCTACCTGATTATTTTATGCAGAGATTTCAAATTTTAGATTAATTTATTTATGTATTTTTTTTCTATATATCTCATATCTAGTATGTTATAATTTATTCTAATTATATTTTATTTTCTATGAGAATCGTCATATATGTGAGACGTCTGTATATAGGGCGTTAGATCTTTGTGTTTCTTTTAAGTCTGAAATGAAATGTATTTAAGTTTGAAATAGAGTGTTATATTCTGGTGGAGGGAAAGTTTGGAGCAATAGGTGAGAAACTATAAATGCCTTAAAAAACTCAGGCCCTCCGGATTAATTTCAGCAGCCCTAATTCATCTGCAGCATCTCCAAAGCCTCTAATCGCGATCCTACCCTGAGCCAACGGCGGTTCGCTGGCGTCGCTGCTCCCCTCCCCCGCGCCACGACGCCTCCGGGCCGACGAGCCAGGTGACGGTTGGCGACACCCTCCCCCCAGCAATCTCGCCTTCCTCCGCCGACAGCCATTCGGTCGCCCGACCGCCCGACCGCCCGACGCACTCGCCTCCCTCCGTGCTAACGGCCGCCGGTTTACGTCGCCTCTTCTGCGCGCTGCCGCCATACCAGCCCGCTCCCCTGTTCAAGACGACTATCGGCCCATCCGCAAGCTCGTCCGCCTCTTTCAGCGCTCGGCTCTATTCCGCCGCCGCCTTGGTGAGTGACCGCCATCGGCGACCGTCGCTGGGAGTCGCTACTGCTGTTGCGCCACTCATAGGCTGCCGCTATTTCCTCTTCTGTCCCACCGGGCGGCGACTTCATCGTCGACTGCCCTGCTGCCGTCCTCTCGCTGATAGCCTCAACTTCGACTCCAGCTTCTCTGATCTGTTACTCTGCTTGTGATTACTTGTTAGGAACAACGTTCTGCTGTTGGTAACCCTAAAACCTGATAAATGTCTCGAGTTTCCTTCGAAGGCTACTGATGACTTCTGTTATCAAGATTGTTTTATTTGCTCACTTGTGTGACCTTGATATTATCGTGTGAATCAATTGCTATTGGTGGGATATATTTGTTGTGAGATATCATGTTCCTCTGCATGCCCTAGCCTTGATTTGTTGAAATAACATCATCTTATTAAAGTGGTGAATCTTCTGCATAGCATAGATCTTATTTTTTTGCATAGCTTTGATCACGAGTTGGAAATTCTTGATTATTGCGTGATTGCTATCAATAAATAGTCCTATTATATTTATGTTTATCTACTACTCTACTTGTTGATCTCTGAGTTAAGCTGCATTTGCGTATTGTCCCACAGCACCAGTAATGCTCCTTCAAGATTGTCTACGTTATCCCATGAGGACTATAATCAATTGACATCTATGTCTCAAAATAGTAAATTCTATTCTCATGTTGCTTCTTCCGGTTCTGCTTCCGTTACACATTCAATCATGCTTTGGATTTTGGACTTTGTAGCCTCTTCCCATATGTATGATGTTAATAGGAAATTATTTACCTCTCATACGTTGTCTTTCCTTCCCCTAGTTATTTTTGCCATTAGTTCTCTTTCATATGTCGGTGAAAAAAATCAATTTCTTTGCCCTCCTTTCTTAGATTATGTTATTTTTTAATGTTCTCATTTTCCGGTCAATTTATTTTCTATTCATAAACTTAGAACTACTCATAATTATTTTGTTACTTTTAACCCTACTCGTTGCGTATATTAAGTTCTCCAAATGAAGACGATGATTCATTTGGTGTTGAAGCCAGTGGAGTTCAACACCTCCCTGGTTTAGGTTCTCCAACTTTTGCATCTCTTTTGGCTTCTTCAGAGACTCTATGCTAGTGGCATTGCCTTATTATCTTGGCCATCCTCCTCTATTTAATGTGAGGCTTATGAGTTTGGCAAATATCACAGAATGCCTTTTCCTTTTGTTTAAGTCTCTACTAGTCAACCTCCTTTTAATTTTATTCATTTTGATATTTTGGTCCCTAATCCTACGTCAACTCATCAAGAGTTTCGATGTTATGTTATTTTTAGTAATGAGTACACAGATATGACTAGTTGTGTTTTTAAAAGTTTACATCAATTGTTTCATCTATATTTTAATTGTTTCATCAAGAAATTAAATTTTCATTTTTTGTTTAATTAATGTTTTTTGCATTGATAATGCTCTTGAATATTTGTAAACTACTTCCACCTCATTTTGTTTTACTGTGAGATTATTTATCAAATATGTTGTGCTTACACTTCTCAATAGAATTGTATTGCAGAGCACAAATGCCATCATTTACTTGATGTTGCTCACACATTGATGTTTTAGATGAATATCCTTAAATTGTTTTTGGGGATGCCATTTTGAGTACATGTTTCTTAATTTATTGGCTATCTACAACTACTGTACAAAATGCATCTCGTTTCTTTATGCTATACTTAGGAAAACGTCTACCTATCACTCCTAAGATTTTTAAGTGTCTTTATTTTGTCCGCTCTTTCCATCAAGGTCATGATAAATCATTACCTCATGCTACTTGTTGTATGTTTTGTGTTATCCTAGGACACAAAAAGGCTATCGGCATCATGATCCCAAAGCTTGACACCTTTTGTGTTGATAGATGTTACATTCTTTGTGTTAATTCTATATTTCTCAGACAAATCATCCACTATCAATACCCCTTCAGTACTACTACCTTTAATTGGATCTGTTATCTCTTATCGCCTATTACATGTATACATTTTACGGAATCAACCATGAGGTGAGACAATAAAACCAACATCTAATTAATTAGATAATCCTCCTACTCCTGCCACTATCTCTACATATGACGTGTCCTTGGATCTTCCAATTGCTTTATGTAAAGGTAGACAAAGCACAATATTGCCTTTATATTCTCACATGACTCTCGACTATTTATCTCTTTCTTTGATTCTTTTGCCTTGTCCCTATCTTCTATGTCTACTCCCAGTTTCTAAGATATCTGCTTTTTTTCTTGTAAAACATGTGTTCGTTTTCCTCTTGGTGTGTACCCGGTTGCTTTAAAGTAGGTAGGTATGAAGTTTAATTTTGATGATAAACATATATTGTTACTAGGCAAGGCTTGTAGTGAAAGGGTTCACTCAAATGTATAATGTAGGTTACTTTTAGACACTCCAGTTGTTCATTTGATTTCTATTCGATTACTTTTATTAGTAGTAATTAATAAAAACTGGCTTGTTTGTTTGTAAGGTTAAATTTAATAAGGTTAAAATTAAACTTAGATAGAGATATTTTTTATTGAAGGTTGTGAATGATGTGAAATAAAGTTAGTTATTATATTGGAATATGTGAGGGATATGATATATAGTTATTATGTGAGGGATATGTGAGGTTAAATTTTATGTGTGATGTGACATACCTAGTTAAAATTAAACTAGGTTAATTTTCAGCGGCCAAACAAGCGAGACCTGAGTTTTACAGGTGAAAGTGAGTAATGCCATCTTTTATGGGGTTCTTTATGAAAATGTGTTTATGATCCAACCTCTATGTTACATTGTTTAGGGGGATACACAAGTATGAAAGCTTCAGAAGGCCGTATATAGCGTTAAACAAAGCCCAAGGGCCTGGTTTGACAAATTCGACAAAGCAACTTCTCAGGTTGATGTCAACAACAATGCGATTGAGTACTTGATGTAGGACAAATGTATGAAAATGCAAGTTCCGAAATCTATAAATTCACAAAGAAAATTAATTACAAACTAATGTAGAAATGAGCATGCCTCATCGAAGAATGCTTTCTGCAAATTTCATTGTTAACAAAAGTCACCATTTCTTCAACTTCTTGACTTGTCAAAGAAAAGCTTTCTTCGATAAGTCTTTTCATCTTGTTCTTTGCCTTCAAATAGATGGCCATTGTAGAGGCTTTTTTTTTTTTAAAAAATAATTTATTCAAGGCTCTTCTTCTTGAACAATCGTAATTTTACTTATTGTCAAGCCTCTTTATCACTATTGTTGTTGAAGTTAGACTTCTTGAAAACTTCTAGTTTTTGACAAGTCCCTTCACAGTCAAAGAATGCCTTGTTCAATTTCGGGTCATTGTTCTTTCGAGAAGAGACTTATTAGCAAAACTATTCCTTCGCACTTTAATAGAACATGATGAAACAAGTATATAATTAAACAAAGAAAAGAACAAATATTTACATTGGAGACTCGAGTTTTGTGAGAAGCCCATGATCAAGAGTAACAATGAAACTTCATTGTTGTCTTAGTTTAAAGGTTGAACGCAAGTTTTTATTCTTAAACACCCTCCAAAGGATTACGACTTATGATAAGTTATTCATAGAAGGCTTGGATCACAACCCTAGCTAGTTAACGTAATTTCTTGATTTGATTAAAAAAACGGAATTATTATAAATATATATAAGTTGTCTTAGTATGTTGATTGTAGATTAATATTTTATTTTTATGTCTAACTGTTATATCAAGATGGACAACATCTTTGAATAAACAAAGACATCTATACTTAATATTTTATTTGAAAGATCGAAAATTAATTGAAAGTTGGATTGACTTTGGCTCGGATCGAGTTAGAATTATTAATAAACGAGCCTGCCTAGCTTGAATTGTGATCGAATTGAACTCTTTTCATTCATATTTTGAATCGAATTAAGATTGAATTGAAAACCTTCAATTTAACCTTGAGCCAAGATCGGATCAGCTTGAAATTGGATCGTTAACAACCTTAATTATAACAGCAAGGATGGCGTAACTTGGAGCATTACTAGTCTCGGGTGTATGCTTGCCATAGTTGCTCTCGGGTGTATGCTTGCCATAGTTGCTCTCGGGTGCACCCTCCCTGGTATCTGGTTGAAGAGTATTTAGCATATTGTAAATATATTGTGTGATGACTTGTGACTGAAGAAATCAGGAGTGATTATTAGGGTGATGTCCATATAATTGAATCAGAATCACTCAGATAAGAAATGACTCATAATAGTCTTCTAGGTGGAGAGGCATAGAATTGAATTGCTTCATATCGAAAAGGAAGGTAAGATCCTAAGTTGTCTAAGTAAGTAATTTGATCTCAAATTGTAGAGGCACATTTTGGAGAAAAAATCGTGCAGCTAATGACAAAAACTTTGTAGTTAAGCATACTTGAGTTAGAGTAGTACTGGATGGGTGACTTTGTCAGAAGTACTCAAGGCACAATTTTCTAATGCTAAATCACATAGTGCCTCTACATTTGGATTATTGGATGTTACATATTACTTTCATTTTAATTTTGTGGACTTACACATGTACGAGTGAAAGTTTGGCTCGAAAATCAATAGCTACTCGATGTTTGGATCGATATGTAGCTAAAATTAAGCTCGACTCTAATTTATTTAGCGAGCTACGAGCTATCGTAGAATCAGATCGACTTGGTTCAATATCTATTTTCTAAAATATAAATAATGTGTTTAATTTTTTATTATTTGTACATAAGTCTGTGTTAGTTGTTATTAGGATATCCGTTAAATGATCTTGTAAGTTGTACGAGTTATTTATTAATTTTTGGTGGGCTTGAGTTAACTCAAATAAGGTTTGAGCTAGCTCGAAGTTGAAACGAGCTAGCTCTAACTCGAATCAAATTTAGTTGAGAGCTTGAGCTGAGTTTGAGTCGTGCCTAGATTGGCTCGAACTTGTTCTCACTCCTATATGCATGTAGCTTGTAATGTATATGATGAGGCCAATTTTTGACACACTATGTTAAGTTAGACAATTTTTATTGAGAGGTTTTTTCTTTCTATTAAATTTCATTACATTCTCTTTATTCTTGTACTTTTGTATTAATATTTTAATTTAGGGGACATTTGATTTAATGCTATATTGATGTTATTTCATATTATCTTGAAAGAATAATTATTTGGTTTAACGTCTTTAGATAGCTTTCTAAAAATTTATTAAATTGTCACTTACAAGATGACATCTAGATAACATAACATCAAAATAACATCGAACTAAATACTTCCTTAATACTATGACAACAGAGAAGCATTGGTTATTTTCTTGATCCAAAAAATCATATACGGGGCAATATGTAAAAATTTAGAATTTGTTTTTTAGTTGCATTTCTGAATTTTTAAATTACACTTATAATCGTCTCATAAATAAAGTTTTATAGGCACGTAGTTACATATATCCAATGAATGGTTCCCTTAGTTTGCTTTGCCTGACAAGTTGTTGGGAGATGTATTCTGTATCATGAAAAACTCGAACAGTTCTTTACCAAACATTCTTCAACGTTGGCAGCTGCAAGAGGATGGGCCAGAAATTCCACTCCAGCTATCCTGGCCCAGCGGCAGCGGCAGCCGCGGCTCCGGCGAACACGAACCTCAATCAGATGCATTCTTTCAGCCCTTAACGTGTGATCCTTCTCTGCAAATTGGGTAATAATCGAACTGCATTATATAACTCTGGAATATCCCTTCCAAAAATCTACTTGAATAAGCTAACATAATATGTCTTTGCAGGTATACTCCACTCTGTACAGATCAGCGATTAAACGCTGGATTGTCCACACATAATATCAATGGATTCATTCCTGGATGGATGTGATGATCATTTAAACAGTCCATATATTGCTTTCATAAGGCACCTAACTAAAGAAAACAGTAAGTAAAAATAAGGTTGATGTTGCTAGTTTTGTCCGTGTTTCATTAATGATTCAGTAGTAGCTGGACAGAAACTACTAGCTGGAAATGAATGGATTGATCTATATGTGAGCCATATCTCTGTTAGCTTGTCAATAGGTAATGTAATATAAGTTCATTTAGGTACGTATATATATATATATATATATATATATATATATCTATATATGTTACTTTAAAAATGATGATTTGGTGAAATATTCATGATAATTTGATGTCAGATTTTGTGGAGGTTTTTGCTAGACTGTTCTTTGATAATAATGATGGATGCTATACTGTTTCTTGGTCCATATATATGGCCTAAGGAGATTTGGGGGCATCCACACTTGTGGGGCCATTGAGCATGTCAAGGGTCTGACTCGAAGGATTTGGATAACTTTCCTAGCCGAAAAAAAAAATCTATGTTTGCATGCGTATGACTTCCATTCCCTATTGATTTTCTAACAATAATGGTCATCACTATCAAGTCTAAGTCATACTACGTGGGGTAGGCTGCATTAATCTTTTATTTTAATTTCAGAATAACGTTTTTTTTTTTGGATTTATACTTTTTCATATGACCAAAATTTGATAATAAATTAACCTTTCTTACTAGAATTTCTACTCTTATGATTTATGTCCAAACCATGCTTGTAAAGATTTTTTTTTTGTTTAAATCTATCTTCTATTAAAGCTATTTAATTTTTTTTCATCGTAAACATTACTCATTGTCTTATCATTTTGTGTATACTTATTTTTTTATTTTAGTAATTTTATTATTATGATATTTATTTTATCTATATGTTTTCGTTCTGTTAGCATTTAGTATTATATAATATTACTTATTTTATTAGTGTCATATAAATAATTTTTTTTTATTTAATCCATATTGCTTACATCCTATAAATAACATTATCACTAATTTTATTGTAATTGTATATGATAAATTTGTAGTATTTAAATCACTCATTTTTTTTAATAACATGGTAATTAGTCATCATCCTGTTGATCTCCTAACTAGAGCAAATAATACAAGGATCATATATCTTAAAATGAAATTAGTAAGTTTAGAAATTTTTTATTTTCTTGCGTTGTATGTCTCGTGGCGTCACCAATGAAAAGTTCAAAAAAGTTGATATGGGAGTCGAGTTAAACTTTTGAGATTAAGTTAAAGCTATCATTTAAGTGTAGATATTTTTCGATCCAAAATTTTAAATTAGTGGGTAAGATCCAGCGATACTATTTATATTAATAACTTAAATTTATTATTCAATATTGAACAATTCTCACATGTATTCCAATAGAAGGCATTCTGCTTAAAAAGAATTTTAAGTACGCACTTGTTGTAAGCCATAATGTTTTAGTTAAGAGGAGCCCATGACTATAATTGTCCATCCTTTTTTTGGCTCTTTTATTCTCTAATTCCCTGTTTTCCATCGTCACTCAGTTCAGTCTTCAAATACACAGGCTAAAGAGTAGCATTATGTCTGAAACTCGAATCTAACTTGAATTTTACTCAAGTTAAACTCAACTTGATTCTTTTATAATTCGAAGTTCACTTATTCAAAATAAATTTGATTGACTCGTAATCGATTTGAAATCTATATAATGATTCATATTTAGAACTTCCTATGTATATGTGGGATAATTATGTATATAATGATATATATTGAAATGATATATATATATATACACATATGTAATGCATATGAATTTAACCAAAAAATTATATTATTAAATAAAGATTATATGAAAAATGATTAGAAAATGAAATTAAAAAATAATCTCGATTCAACTCGAAATTAAATTGATTTTAGTCGATCCAAACTAAACTCGACCTAAATTTGAGATGCTCGAGTTTGAGATAAAGCTAACTCGCTTATAAGCCCTACCCACGGGTCAAAGACGTGTTAGACAATTAACATAGTTTTAACCTATTTAAGGCGAGTCCTCAAATTCATCAGGAACAATTCAGATTCATCATTAAATTCGTGTCTTTTTGATGCCATGCGTCAAGCCCACCATTAAGTAGCATCAAAATCTTAGGAAAAACTTCAATTTAAACTTTAATAAAAATAAATAAATAAATCATATGTTACAAATAAAGGATCACGTAACGAGCATTTTTAAAATAAATTTTTTATGTTTATTTTTTTGCCGTGATAGATAAAAAATAAAATTTTAAAAAATTTATTAAATTATAATGCATATATACCTAATCTTTTATTTGAAAATTGAAAGACGTTTTGAGAATAATCTTACGATAGTTTCATTCGTGATTACCCAATATGTTATATTATTTTTGTTTGGAAATAAAACTAGTTAATCATCATCACATTATATATATATACATATATATATATATATATATATATAATTTCTTGTACTTGAAAAACATGGTAACAAAAGAAGAAATAAAAATGGAAAAGAGGAAAAAGGATGTTGCTATATTTATAATTATATGAATGAAACTTAAATAATCAATTCATCAAATAAAATGTGCAATTGTTCACTGGCTCTCGTTATTTTGTTAAAATATAAAATTATTTTTAAGTAATATATGATCTTTAAATTTAAGCTTTTTAATCTATTAGTAAACAGAATGTAAAAGGTCTTCAGAGCTTTCAAATTCAAGCTCCGATCATCTCTACTTATTTCTAACATAAAGTTAAAAAAAAATACCTACCTTTAATTTTATACGATAAAATAAATAAGTTTTTATGTGAGGAGAGTTAAAGGAACATATTAGAATATAAAATGGCTACGGCAGCCAACAGCCACTGTTAATGTTTGATCAGCTTCTCAGCGTGCTTTTCTACGATCCAACTGCAGGCTGATGATCTCCCGAGGAGGCCGAGCAGCCATTGCCTCAGCTTCTCAAGCTTTTCAGGGATCCACAGGCCTGCCGGCTCTCTTGAAGGGCTGCATCACCTTCATCAGCATGATCTCCAGAATCCAACTCCTCAATCGCTTCACATATCGAAAGAATTCATGGGCCAGCCCTCGTAGTACGAATATATATAGGTAGACGAAGAGGGAGAGCAGCCATTGCCTCAGCTTCTCAAGCTTTTCAGGGATCCACAGGCCTGCCGGCTCTCTTGAAAGGCTGCATCACCTTCATCAGAATGATCTCCAGAATCCAACTCCTCAATCGCTCCACATATCGAAAGAATTCATGGGCCAGCCCTCGTAGTACGAATATATATAGGCAGACGAAGAGGGAAAGCTAGGGCTGACATCATGCTTACGTTTATTTATAATAGAGAAATATCAGAAAGAGCTAAAGTGTAAAATTATAATATTGGATGAATTTTAATTGAGTTCCTGATATTTTGCCACCAGTATTTATATATGCAAAGTTTCAGTCTGAGATTAGGTTTAATATTAAGGGAATTTACTTTCATTACCCTTATAGATTTTTTTTTTCTAGGCAGCACTTTTAATTTAAATATTTACAAGCAATACCTCTTATTTTGAATGTAAATTTACCAGTAATACTCCCATGCTAATTTCATTTATTATCGATTATTTTAACCAATTATAATTAATATATATAACTAAGATTAATATATCCCTTCATTACATCTAGCCTTTAAATAAAATTCATCATCTCTGTTTTCATTTTTATTTTTTCTAAGTCTTTATTATTTTTATTTTTTATCTATTTTTAAGATCTCTATTTTTTATAACTTTATTATTATGAATCTTTTTCAAACGCGCTAAATATAACTTTAATTATATATATTAATTCTAATTGGGTTAAAAAAATAGTAAACAGAAGATAACGTTGAGTGTTTTCTGTAAACTCATATTCAAAATAATAGGTGACATCTATAAGTATTTGATTTAAGGAGTAATTTATAAATATTTAATTTAAGAGGTGTTATTTATAAAAAACATTTTTTTAGGGTATAGATATAATTATTTGATCTAATCTTCAAATACAAATGTAAATTTCCCTTTTTTTGAGTATTCTACTCATTCTGTTGGGGCTTTAAAATCCCTCCAAATTCCTCTAAAAATATTTTCAATAATTAATATTTATATTTATTTCATATATATTATACACACTACAATTCTCAATTTTAAAATATCTTACTATTAAACATTAAAATATAATAAAAAATTTTTATTTTGCATTATAATAATATATATATTAGTTTTTTTTCTTTCTTTATCTCAAAAAAACTTTAACGTCCCTAAATATACTTTAACCAAACAAGATTGTTTGTTCTTTTGTTTATGTGAATGCGAAAGGATTTATGTGTAACATTAAAAAAATAAGAATATTTTTTAGGTCAAAACAATTAATTAGAGCATTTTTGGTAGCACAAGATTTTGATCTTTTTTCTTACAATAGGAGTAATTATTGGGTTCAGTGTAACATCCCGTGATCTCATTGTAGAGGTATTGTCCGCTTTGGCTTTAGGAAAACTGCGTACTTGAGTACTTACCAGGAGGTCACCCATCTCAGTACTACTCCAGCCCAAGCACGCTTAACTACGAAGTTTTCCATCACTAGCCTCACGATTCATTCTTGCGCCCCTCTCACCACTCATTATTCGGCCTAGAAGCCTGCCAGGAGCCGCACTTTGCTTCAGTGATTCCTTTCTCTTAGGACATCACCCGGCGTCACTCCCCGCCCTCTTCAGCCACGGGCGTCACAGGCCCACCAGCTTCCGCCTGGTTCGTCCTCGAACCACATCGTACTGCGGGAGGTCGGCTCTGATACCATATTGTAACATCCCGTGATCTCATTGTAGAGGTATTGCCGCTTTGGCTTTAGGAAAACTGCGTATTTGAGTACTTCCCAGGAGGTCACCCATCTCAGTACTACTTCAGCCCAAGCACGCTTAACTACGAAGTTTTCCATCACTAGCCTCACGATTCATTCCTGCGCCCCTCTCACCACTCATTATTCGGCCTAGAAGCCTGCCAGGAGCCGCACTTTGCTTCAGTGATTCCTTTCTCTTAGGACATCACCCGGCGTCACTCCCCGCCCTCTTCAGCCACGGGCGTCACAGGCCCACCAGCTTCCGCCTGGTTCGTCCTCGAACCACATCGTACTGCGGGAGGGTCGGCTCTGATACCATATTATGTAACATCCCGCTGATCTCATTGTAGAGGTATTGTCCGCTTTGGCTTTAGGAAAACTGCGTACTTGAGTACTTCCCAGGAGGTCACCCATCCCAGTACTACTCCAGCCCAAGCACGCTTAACCACAAAGTTTTCCATCACAAGCCTCACGGGTTTGTGGGGTTATCGGGGCTTGCGGGGTTTACGCGGGTTTACGCGGATTGCGGGTCTACGCGGTTTGCACGGTTTGCGCGGTTTGCGCGGTTTGCGAGGTTTGCAGGGTTTACGCAGTTTGCGGGGTTTACGCGGTTTGCAGGGTTTTACGCGGTTTGGGGGGGGTTTGTACGGAGTTTACGGTTGGTACGGGGTTTACGATTGGTACGGGGTTTACGGTTGGTACGGGGTTTACGGTTGGTACCGGATTTACAGTTGGTACGGGGTTTACGGGTTTACGGTTTGTACCGGGGTTTACGGTTTGTACCGGGGTTTACGGATTTTTCGGGGTTTACGGATTTTTCGGGGTTTACGGATTTTTCGGGGTTTACGGATTTTTCGGGGTTTACGGATTTTTCGGGGTTTACGGATTTTTTGGGGTTTACGGGGTTTTTCAGGGTTTACGGGGTTCTTCGGGGTTACGGGGTTCTTCGAGTTTACAGGGTTGGGTTACAGGGTTCTTCTACTATTTGAGATCACGTTATCTACTTATACAGCTCAGGATCTCCCTCCCTTTCCGATGTGGGACGATTCATTCCTGCGCCCCTCTCACCACTCATTATTCAGCCTAGAAGCCTGCCAGGAGCCGTACTTTGCTTTAGTGATTCCTTTCTCTTAGGACATCACCCGGCGTCACTCCCCGCCCTCTTCAGCCACGGGCGTCACATTCAGCCTGCCAATAAAGAGCTACTATATCAAACTAAGTTAGGCCCACTATTAACGTAGCGCCTCACTATTAGAACTTAATAAAATTTTCTATAATAGGGGAGAGTTCCCCTTCAAACCACTCAAGTTTTAAAAAGATAAAATATGAATTTATTAAAAATTATCAAGTAATTTGGAGTTTGTGAAAGATTATATTAATGTAATTCACATAATTGTTTAAAATTGTAGAAAATGTATTTTTAAAGTTGAAATTCTAAAATGAAGGAAAATTTATGCATAATATAAATTGTTGCATTCACTTTTTTAATTGCATAATATATAAATTATATAAAAAAATGAGATAATTAACTACATGCCACACAATTTAGTATTATTTATGGCTTACCCATCCATTCTTAGTTAATTATGCTATGCACACTCAAAATATTATAAAATCTTACGTACACACATTTGAGTTAAAACTTAATCAAAATATATTTGAAAAAAAAATATTTTATTAGTAAATCATTAAAATTATATTTTTACTCTTAATAGTACATATTTTTTCTCTTCTTCAATACCACACTAAAGTGTTGATTTGTCCTAAAATTAATTCACGTCGCGGATGTCTCATTCCTTTATCTCTACCTAAACATTAAGATTTTAAGATTTTCACTCAAAATATATTTAAATATCCTTAAAATAATATGATGAACGGCTCAGATTTTTTTGTAATCTAACTATAATTAGGTTATTAAAAAATTATGATTACTCATTATAATAAAAATAAGTTAAAATGTGTGTATGTAAGATTTTATAATATTTTGAGTGTGCATAGCATAATTAGCTAAGAATTGATGGGTAAAACATAAATAAAACTAAATTTTGTGACATGTATCTAATTATCTCAAAAAAATTTGGGTAGCACGCCAGTCGCTGCATGTCAGCTGGCTCTTCGAATCCTTTTACCCTTCACTCGCAAATCGCCTAGAAGGTTTGAACTAACGTCTCGATTATTTAATAATAAAAAAAACTTTTTTCTCGCTAATTATTTTTTAAAAAAAATGCTGTGTAACTCAATTATGTTAAAAAATACTACATGCAATGATATATGACATCATTGTTATGCAAATAAAATAAAATAATATGAGATATAGGTAATTATTTAAAATGAAAAACATCATACAATTTACTTTTGAGAAATTTCTTTCAAAAGAGCATGTCCTTCTTGGGTTGACGGAGGTTCCGCACATAATCCCAAGGCTCGCGAATCATGAAGAATCTACGAGACACCTTGAACCTGCCCATTTTCCCGGCTCCCTTCATCTTCCTCCCCCCGCCGGAGAATCCACCCCAGCGGCTGCAGCAGCAACAAACGGAGATGGTAAGAAGAACGATGGGGAGACCGACGGCTAGGCCGAGGTTCGCCCACTGGCGGAGGACTTCGCCGCCTGGTCCAGGCGGGAAGAGCTCGCGCTCTCTCCTCTGCAAGAAGACCCCGACGTCCTCCATGAATCGGAGCAGCTCCAAGAGCTTGTCGTTGAGGAAGCGACAGACGCTCGTGCGGAGCTCCTGAGGTCCGATAACGGCGTCGCCGGGAATCTCCAGCTCCGGCAGAAGTTTCCTCGCTGCTTCCATGTATTGCCAGCGCTCTTGATCAACCGCTTCACGAAGATGCGGGGAGAAGAACGGGGTTGTTAATATAATGGGTAAATTGCATCCGGATCCCTGAGGTTGGAAGGGAATTGCAACTTAGTACTAAGTTTTTTAAAAATTCAATTTGAGCCGTAATTTTGGTCTCAATTAAAATATAATAATTATTATTTTTATTATTTTACTGTAAATTTATTCTTATTTATTAACTTTATGAATTTATAATATAACTTTAAAATCATAATATTATATTTTTTTAGTTTGAAATTTTAGTGCAAATAAAGGAAAAAAAAGAGAAATTAAATTTTAGATTTTTATTAAATTTTTAAAGAAGAATGAGAATGTACTTAGAAGTGTAATGGTCCTTCGAAATATATAAATAATTTAAATTATTTAATAAATGATTAATTTTTTTTATTTTTTATTAAAAAATCAGTAAAAATGATAATATTCTGAAAGAGATCAAAATTTTAACACTTTTATAAAAAATTCAAATTAAAATTTCAAAAAAATTAAAATTAATTTGTAATACCTTTTGGCCTAGGACCCGAATGCAATTTGCCCTAATATAAATGCTGGAGAATAAAAAAAAAAAAAGAATTGATTATTTCTCCACAATGAAGAAAAGCATTAAATTGTACTACATGGCATATATTATTTATGGCAATTAATGTTCACAAGATGGTAATTAGTGAAGTCCAAATTAATTAAAGAGAAAAATGTCAAATAATTAATGCTATTTTGAACATTTTCTTCCCTGTATCTGTAGAAATTCTTGCCACATGAGGATACACATTATTTGATTCGTGAGTCCGTGACAATAATATTATTTTGAATTTGAATAATTTGTGATCACGTAAACTGTTCGAATTATTTATTTTAACAATTTTTTTATTTAACATAGATAAATATTTCTTTTTAACATAGATAAATATATTTTTTACTTAGCATAAGTATTTTTTATTTAGGATAACCTACATATCAAGAAAAAATACTTGTACTAATCATAAAAATATTTTACCAAACTAAAAAATATTTATATCAACTAAAAACGGTGTACACTGAGCTAAAAAAATTTAAAGAACAATTTGACTTCTTTAAGATTGCTAGGCGCTAATGTGGGCTTGCTCGCTAACTGTTAGAACCTTCTCTAACATCCCTTGCCGAATAGCTGCTCAACAGCAGTCCCTTGTTGAACAGCAGTTCAAAGAGATATCACAAGATCGTATCATCCGTACTACTGTGTCAACTCAGCGTTTAAGACATCATGGGAGCCCACTCCCTAATCGTTCTTTCCAGGAGTAGGTGTAAGATATGGCAGACTAAACCTACTATGTGTCCTCCTCTCCAAGCTATAAATAAGAGGCAGATTGCTCTCTCTAAGGACCCTTCCTTCCTCTCTCTGTCTTGGGCTGAGCTGCCCCTCTCTCTCTATCCCTCTTGTACTCATTCGGTCTCCATTTAGAGATCAAGCTTTGTAAGAGGAGATTCGATTAGTGGATTCAAATTGCCTGGACGGCATCGTGGTTTTTCCCCTTGACACTTGGTTTCTCACTCCCCAAAGCTAAAGATCTTATTAACTATATGTTGACGTAGGATGTGAGGATCCCAGGAAACACCAAAAGAAAGAGAGTTCTGGGAGACGGCGGCGCGCAAAGGGGTGGTGAGCCTGTTTATGAAGGCTCAAGGAGAGGATTAGTTCTAAAAGCAACCAGAGAAGCACACCGAGATTTAAGGTGGTTCAGGAAGGAGATCCCCTATGTCCACCGGTAGATCAGCAAAGAGATTCACTAATCGAGAAAAGATAGCCCTGAGAGGGGCTTATACAGTGCTTTGTTAAGGGGAAGTAGAGGAAGAAGGAGAAGAAGAAGAAGAAGAAAGCTCTTCAGTTGGAGCTTTGTTACAAAGAGATGAGGATATCCGAATCTGAGATTCTGAGTCCTGCCTTGTTTCTTTTGTCCGTCTCTGTGCCACTATGTGTGTCTTGGTCCCGATCCTTTTTGGCTGGGACTGTTCAATGATTTTTATAGTCGTATGGCGTGCGCAACTTCACCCTGGTTTTCCGGAGAAAAGGTGATGGACGAGCTCTGAGCGTCGTCTGTCTATCACTGGAGAGATCCGCCGCTGTACGAGGAAGATGATAGCTTTTAATGTTGGTACCCCTTCTGGGAAAGAGTGTCTGTACAGAGAACGGCGGGGTTAGGTGAAGTTGATTGTGACATGTGTTACTTCGTACCCTCGTGCCTGAGGTTATGAAGGCTAATCCTGGATCGTCGTGGACGATGGTTGGTTGAACCTTCGTGCCCGATGTTTGACCGGGGCCAAGAGTCCTGCAAAACCTGAAGCTGAGTCAGCAAATTAATCATTCAAGTGGAGGCCAGTAAGGCGCCACGTGTTCGGCCAGGATGCAGCGCAAGAACCACGTGTTAACACTATATATAGAAGTAATGAAGCCCAATAGCTAAAGCCCAAGATAAATTGCTTTTCTTTTATTTAAGAAAAATTGTTGACAACATAAACCTAATTCAATTGCAAGGGATGATAGCTGAGGATAAATTAAATTTGAAATTTTTGATCTACCAAGAGTGCTGATTTAAAATTTTTGGCAAATGTTTAAAGTCATATAAAGTTTCCTCAAACTATAAAGAGTGAAAATTTTCCTAAAATCAAAAATGAAAGCCGTAATTACATAAATATTTTAAAAATCTTGAAGTATATTTTAAGATTTCTAAATTTACTATTCTTTTATTATGACAGTCTAAATTTTAAAACATGTAAGTCCCAAAATCACACATGTGCATTAGATTTTTAAAAAAAATAAAATAAACCACAAATTCTTTTGAAAGGATTTGATTCAATATTATCACAATATTATTTATTTAGTTTAATAATATATATAAAAAATTATAAAATTATAACAACCTCTTTAACAAAGCAGGTCAACCCGTTAATACATTTATGCTATATAACTTTTAATATAATAATATATATATATATATATATATATATATATGAATATATACTTTTATGCCTACTAAAAAAATTAAAACTATATTTATAGGTCATATCATATCAAAGATAGCAATGTTATATGCTTCTAAATTAAATAATATTTATAGAGTAATACCACGTATCTCTCAAAAATAATTCTAAATATTAAAATTAATTAGAATTTTTACAAAAATAAAATTAAGTTTTTAATTTATGTGACATTATTGTCTAAAAGAGTTTGTTTTATAAGGAATTTGCTATTCCCAAGGTTCCTTACAATAGATTCTTGCTGTCGGCTGCTCAGTGTCTAATTCAGCTGTTAAGCGAAAGAATTCTTGAAGGAGCGTCTACTATTGGGGCTATCGGAATTGAATACCCTGAAAGGGCTACCGACGATCTACCGCTCCTGAGGTATAGTAGGAGCATATTTAGTAAGGCAATATTAGACCGAGCGGGATAGATAGTATATCCTTTGATGTAATTACTTTAGAAAGTCCTATGATTTATTTTTGAATTCAACATTGGGTCATTCCTTCACTCTCTCTTATGACATCCCCTACGCTTTTTAGGACTACGAGGGATGTCTATGAGTCCTAATCAATCAATTTAACATTTGAAGTTATTTTTAGAGCTACAAAGCTTTTTTCATATTTTTATATTCTCAATGGATGATTGTATAATCAGATTGGTTTGCATGGAATGGCCCGTTAAGAATCGATTCGCTAAGAATGACATGAATCATAGTCGACAAACATATCTCAAATATTAAATTTTGAGATACAATTTTACTTAAACCTAATCTATTTCCCTCTCCAATGTCGCCTCTGCCAAATCTCTCTCTCGCTCATCTCCTTAACCCTAACCTTCCTCACTCTCCAACTCTAAAGGTTGCATGGCGAAAGGTCTCTGTGAAAGCACCGCGTCACTCAATACGTGTTTTCCTCTTATGCGATAGTGCTACATTTGACCTCGCCCCACATTGCTCTGCTTCCACTACATCTTTCACATCTTTGATGGTAGGTCTCTCACTGCTGATCACTAGGCTTCTTTGATGAATGTTAGCGCTTTGCAGAGAACTCTTGCAATGATGAGGGGGTATGGACGCGTAAATCCTTTTGCTTGACATGATGCAATTGATCGAGCAACTCGAGCGCCATTGCCTCGCCCCTGATGGTTCCTATGTTTTCAAATCAGCCATGGTTAGCCATCATAATGAACAACAAAGTTAATTCCACGCAGCAAAAGGCTTAAAGCTATATACTGAATTATGATAATCATTGAAGGCCACTCTAGCTAACATTATAGTTCAGATCATCAGTAGAGGGATATTGTGATGCGTACCATACAACACTTTATTTTATTTATCTTTTAAGACTGTAAAATTACGTATGCATATATATATAAAATCACTAAAAATCATAGTTCAGATCAATAGTGGAGGGATATTGTGATGGGCACTCCACAATTCTTATGCCCTATTTGACGCGAGGATCAAAACAGGACTAAAATGGTATTAATTTAAAAAAACAATAATAATAATAATAATAAATAAATTTTTTAAATCATTCTACACAAATTTAATAAAAAATATTATTTTACTTTACATACTCAATATTTAAAATAAAATATCAATTTTATTTCACATTCTAGACAAAATATTCAAATCGAGTATTTTGATCAAGATGTGAAACAAATTGTATTTTTATTAAAAATTATTGAGTATGTGAAGTAAAATATTATTTATTTAATTAAAATTTGTGTTAGAATAATTAAAATAAATTTATTATTTATTATTTTTATTATTTTTAAAATTAGTACTATTTTGGTCTTGTTTTAGTTCTCGCGCCAAACAGAGCTTTACCTTATCTTATAGACTATAAGTACATAGCATAAAAACAACCAAAAAAATAATTGATTATATATCATCTCTTGCTTTTTTTTTTAGAATGTTAGTTGCATTGGGAGCACCACCCTTCAATGTAAATGCATTGTAAATTAATTTTAACTTTTTAAAAACTTAATGGTTGTTTGAACTCAACTAAAATATAATTATTAATTTTTATCATTATATCGTAAGATTATGCTCGACCAATTTTTTAGCTTCTTCACAAATTTATATATATATATTATATATATATATATATAGATAGATAGATATATATAATATTAATCTTAATACTTTTTAACTTTAAATTTTTAGATCATAGATTAGAGAAATTAAATTTTAAAATTTTTAAAGATTAATAATAAGGATAGAGTGGTAATATAATAACTTTTTTAAAATATATAAATTACTTAAACTAGTTAAAAATATAGCCGATCTTATCTAGTGGGATTAAGGCTTAGTTATTATTATTGTTGTTGATTTAAACTAATAAAAAAAATTAAATTTCATATTATTTATAAAAAAGATTACAAAAAAGAAATCTAAAGAAAGAATTAAACCTACAATTGCTTTTGCAGTTTATTATTAATTGTAAATTAGTTTTAATTTTTTAAAAACTTACCAAAGCGTTGTTGTTTGGACTCAATTAAAATATAATTATTAATTTTTATCATTATATCGTAAAATTATTCTCAACCAATCATTAATTTTTTAGCTTCTTCAGAATATATATATATATATATATATATAATATATATATATTATATATATATAATATATATATGATATAGATATATATAATATTAATCTTAATACTTTTTAACTTAAATTTTTAGATCAAAG
>KZ452037.1:3676245-3692445 GCA_002786265.1 Apostasia shenzhenica | reverse complement strand
TATATATATATATATATATATATATATAGATAGATAGATATATATAATATTAATCTTAATACTTTTTAACTTTAAATTTTTAGATCAAAGAAAACAATAGAATAGAAAAATTAAATTTTAAAATTTTTAAAGATTAATAATGAGGATAGAGTAGTAATATAATATTTTTTTAAAAAAATAATTAAATTTCATATCTTTTATAAAAAAAAGACTAACAATAAAGAAATTCTAAAAGAAAGACTTAAACTACAATGCTTTTGCAGTTTAATTTTAAATTTAATCAAAATTTAAGTTTTTTGAAAGTTTGGACAAGTTTGCATCGCCATTGAGACCTCAGGGGCTGGAAGCAATTTACCAAAAGATGCTAAAATCAAATTTCAGAAATAATGTTGTGAAATAATAAGCAGCGAAAAATTCGGATCGCCGGACATCTAGTTAGCCAAATAAATCGTGCCAGATAAGTATGAGAAATAATGATAATATATAAAGAATAAAGGAATCACAAGAATACCAGATTTACATGATTCGGAGGTATTTCTCCTACATCAACGGGGGAGCAGAGAGAGACTTTATTATGTAGAAAATCAGATAGAAAGAGGACCTTACACCAACCACCTGGTTCTCGATCTCAGACGAGATATAGAAATTGAATCTTTTCTTTTTTTAGATTATACAATTCAATCGCTCCTTGAGTCTCAGATGATTGCCTTCAGATTCCTACGAAATCACCTCCGTAGCCGACAAAGAATATCTAAGAGAAATTACTATTGAAAATACCCAAGTGAATCACTTATTCACGTTTCCCAAGAAGAAGCTTGAGAACTTGCAGCCTTCCACCAGAAATTCTGATAATCCCACTTGATATTCAGCTTGCAATATTATAATAATAATCTATAACAAATTCTATATTTATTTTTTATACAAATCTCAAAGGTCTAACAAATAATTTTTATAATTAGAATTATTTAATTATTCATATTTTAACAATCGAGAGATCAAAATTTTGATTACCGTAAGATTTTGTCAAAAATCGGTGGCGTGCAGTAATGAATGAGAGCAGGATTCATGCGATTTGCATGCATCTCGGCTTACTTTATAGTGATCTGGTCTATAGATTAACCAAAAATTCATGAGAAAAGCAAGCCTGGCCTCCATCTTCTTCTTAATTATGAAGAATTTATTGGCATTAATGGCGAAAATGTTGCTTTACGCCTTCGAAGAACTCAAGAACAGTGCTGAAGGCTTCTTCCGCGACGAACTTAGGCCTCTGCTTCATCGCTTGGATGACATCAGCGGCCATTGCTTCGTCCTTCGGAGCTGGAAATCAGAGACAGCCCTCCGGAAGTTCGCCGTCGTTGGGCTAGGCCTTGGCCTCTCCTCTCTCCTCCTACTGATCGCCGCCACCTGCGGCTGTTGCTGCTGCCGCCGCTTGAGTGGAGACGGCCGCCGGCCGGCAACCTCCGCGGCCGCCTCGACGATGACAGGCCGGATCTGAGAAATCGCGGCTCAGTCTATCGCTCGCCCTATCTTCATTTACGGCGGACTCATGTATTTGCCCTTTAAGAAAAAAAGGGCGATAATGTTTTTTTAATCACATAAAAAACTTTTTTTTTGGCTAATTAAAAAACTGCTAGATATTTATATTATTTAAATATTAATTTTATTTTTAATTATTAAATTTAATATTTTATTATGTTAAAAAATAACATTACTAAAAAAAAATCAATTAAATATTAAATCCATCTAGTATTATAGCTAAGATCTCTTTCTCAATGATAATCTTATAATTGATTTTTAAATAAATTTGCATTTGAGCTTATGAAATTGGACCACAAGCATTATAAATATATCTCAATTTTTTAAAATTCTAGATTTAGATTCCTCTATGGTAGCATTTGGATTATTGTAAGGCCCTGTATAGTTTTTTATCTTTTCGTCAAATCTTTTTTTTGATAAAAGTTGTGTATATATATATATATATATTAAAAAAATATATTTTTAAGACAAAAATGATATTTTTTTTCTTTCTTTTTTCTCTAATTGTCCCTCACAATTAGCTAAAAACTAAGGGCAGTTTGGCAAAATGATCATCAAACATTTTAAAGCTGATCTGTTATTGTTGGAATCTCACTTTATTGTTGGAATCTCACAACAACACTTTCTGTTTGGCGTGAGGACTAAATCAAGATTAAAATAATACTAATTTTAAAAATAATAATAATAATAATAATAAATAAATAAAATTTTTAATCATTTTACACAAATTTTAATATAAAAAAATATTATTTTACTTCACATACTCAATAATTTTCAATAAAAAAATTAATTTTATTTTACATCCTAGACCAAAATTCTCAATTCGAATATTTTGATCTAGGATGTGAAATAAAGTATATATTTTTATTAAAAAATATTAAGTATGTGAAGTAAAATAATATTTTTTATATTAAAATTTATGTAGAATGATTAAAAAAAATTATTTATTATTATTGTTGTTTTTTAAATTAATATCACTTTGGTCCTGATTTGGTCCTCACGTCAAACAGAGCCTTAGGTTTAAATTATTGAGTAAAAGGTTTCATTTGTTTTGAAGTTTAAAATTAATATGTTTTAATTTTAATCAGACATATCACATTACACATAAAATTTAATATTAAAAATTAATGTTATTTCACATCTTACACACATTACTAAAATAATAACTAACTTATATTACATTTTCCACATATTTCAACATAATAACTAACTTTATTTCACATTATTCACAATTTTTAATAAAAAAATATCTCTATTCATATTTAATTTTAATTTTATTAAATTTAATTTTACAAATAAACAGACCCTAATGTTGTCTTATGTTAGAAACTTTAATTGAGAGTTTTAAAAAATTAAAAATATATTTGCAACACTTGTTCAATCTTAGGGGCTTTGTGCAATTTTCCCTTTCTTTTTTACTTTAATGTTATATAAAAATATAAAATAAGACGTAACACCGATGTTGTAAAATCAAATCAAATTATTTAAGAATGGATCAACCTATTACTTTGTTGATGATTGGATCGGATTAATTATAAGCTGGATCGGATTTATTTCACTCTTATTTTTTATAAGATAATTATTTTTATACTTATTTTGATAAAATATTTATTATATAAAATTTTTTATTCTATATTTTATAAATTTTTTTTCACCCAAAAGATATTTATTTATTTTTTATAAGTTAAAAATATTATTTCAAAATTAATTTTATTTGCATGTATACACATATATGTATATATATATATAGATGTGTATATGCATGTATGTATTATTATATATATATATATATATATTTATATAAGTTATATTTATTTAATTATTTATATAAAATTAAATTTAATAATAAATAATATATAATTTTATTAAATTATATTTATGAGTATTATATTATTTTTTTATTAATTTTTTGTCATTTTATTTTATCTAACGTAACCGGAAGAACTTTCATTTCATTTTTTAAGAATAATAATTTCGTTCGAATGATATTTTAATTTTAATTTTATTAAAGTAAATGTACTTTTACTTTATTAATTTCATAATTTTTTTGTTTTAAGCTGCATATCAAGTAGGCCTATCAACTTATCGGATTTGGGTCTGGTTGACTCCGATCCGGATCCAAATCCATATATGTCGGATCGAGTTATATATCGGATCAGGTCATGGTTAATCCATATTCTCTCGGGTCGGAAATCGAATTGGTTCGGAACTCGGATTTTTAGATTTAATCCTTTTACAATAAAAGTAATTATTTTTAAGTAATTTTAATAATCAAATTTAAAACAATATTACATTTATTGAAAATAAAATAACAGAAGAATATTATATTTTTATGAATTAATTAAATATTTTAATATAAAAATTAGTATTTATAATATATATACACATATATTGTGAAATATAAACTGAGCATTATAAACTATAATCTACTAATAAAATTTGTGAGAATTTTTTATTAATTAATTATAATGACATTCTTTACTTGAGCCTTCCAACAAAAAGATTTTTAGCCACAATATATCCCTATATGAACTACAAATTAAATTACATAAATGGATCGGATTTTAAACGGATCGAGTCAATGGTGATCCATATCTGATCCATTTATTTGTAAATAGATCGGGTCAGTAAACAGGGCGGATTGACGGGTCAAAAAAAATTTATTTGAGGATTTAATTGGATCAGAACTCGGATCGGATCATAATTCGATCCATTTACAGGCCTAATCACAAGCATTAATAGTCCTTCTATTTTTTGATGTGATGTGATATAAAAGCTTTCTAGAAGGCTTGTTTAGTTAAAAAGTTATTTTTAAATAAGAAAGAAAAAATATATTAGTTTTTTTAATTTATTTTTATATTAAATATATATATAATATTAAATAAAATTAATTTTTATGTTTAAATTTGTAATAAATGTGAAATAAATTTACTTTTAAATATTAAATTTATGTTATATGTAAAATTAAGTTGTTAAAATTTATTGCTATTAATGATTTTTATTAGATCTTATGTGATTCCAAGCACTATTATCATAAAATTTTATTTTGCTGAAACTTGTATGTATTTTCATAAAAAAAAATTAAAAATCATCGACATTTGTGCAAATGATCAAATAAGAGAATCATAGATAACAATGATTTTCTCGAGTGCTCTTCATCGAAATGTCCTTTAGAGCTGTGGAATATCAAATATACGATAAATTATTACAAATTGTTATTTCTCAGTAGAGATGTTTAAGGTTTCATACGCCGCGAAGATCAAAATCAAGACTAAAATATTACTAGTTTAAAAATAATAATAATAATAATAAATAAATTTTTTTAATAATTTTATACAAATTTTAATATAAAAAATATTATTTTTACTTCATATACTTAATAATTTTTAATAAAAATCTTAATAATTTTTATTTCACATCCTAAATCAAAATATTCGATTTGAATATTTTGATCTAAAATATAAAATGAAGTTGATATTTTTATTGAAAATTGTTAAGTATGTGAAGTAAAATAATATTTTTTTATATTAGAATTTGTGTAGAATAATTAAAAAATTATTTATTATTGTTATTATTAATTTTTAGATTAGTATTATTTTAGTCCTCGTGAAATAGGGCTTAAAATTGTTTAAAGCTGATTCCCTAACACCGAAATCACAATTTATTCTTAAATCATTAAAATTAATCATGAGTTAAAAGTATAGCTGTAAATTTTTTTTCATACACCACTGCTCTTGTTTCAGAAAAAACATTCTATTCGGCGCTTGAACGGTTTGGCATTAAACAGCTGGACACCATGTGTGCGCGAGCTCACCCACTGTGCATATGTGGCGCGCTGTTGTTCGGTGTTGAACCGTTCGGGCATTGAATTGAATAATTGCTCTTTGTTTCATTATTTTTTCTTTTCTACTATTTCAGCTTTATTTAGGGGTGTTTGGTTCGTTGTTATCTTAGTGTTATATTATGTAATCTAAATATCATGACATCTACATGTCATTTTTTGACTAATAATTTTATAATTTAATAAAAATTTATTTATAGATATTAAAATAAATAATTAATTTCTCTAAATAACATAACATAATATCAAAATAATATTAAACTAAACGCCCTTTTAGTTGAAAGCCGTTTTAGTTATAGTAATGAATTTTAAGATGCAATTAATTTTTTCAAGTTTCGATAATCATTACTTATTTTTAGTTCTCTTTATTCAATATCTACGGAAAGTGACAATACGGATACTAAGAATAATGATAACCTAATTAAAGCTCATTGAATATATGAATAGTGATTAAACAACTCTGTTTACAATGGCTATTAAAGAGATGCACTCGCAAAAAATTATATTTTGATGCAACGATTCATAGAAGTACTGTAATATTCAGGTTTGATATGAGAAAAATTGGATTTAAAAATAATAATTTTGGACTTATTTATGAGGAGGTGAAATTATGGGCACCAGAATGCAATTATCCAAATACTTGGATAAGAACAGAGCTTCTTCTCCAAGCTTCTGCCATTTTCTTTGTTCCTTGCCGTGCCTTTGCCGTGGCCTGTGAGGAGGAAGAGGAAGAAAGGGAAGGAGGAGGAGAAGAGGAAGAAAGGGAAGGAGGAGGAGGAGAAGAAGATTAAAAAGGTAAGAAAGTATTTGAGTTGTGTATAATAATAGTTAATTCTTTAATTTTGATAAATAGTTATAAATTTCTTTTTATCAAAACTCATAATTTAAAATTATATCTATATAGATAGATTTATAATATTTGACATATATATATATATGAGTTGAAGTTAACTAAAAGAAATAAATTTTAAATTTATTTGTATTATTATTTTTCAGGTCATACACGTGAAAGATAGATTATCATTCAGCTTATGAGGTAGGTGGATCTACTCTAATGTGTTTATAAATTAATTTAACAAAGATAAAATACTATATTTTGAGTAAATATTGTGTGCTCTGTGATTATCATATGTTCTTCATGATTGGATGATTTATTTACTGATTGACTCTGTTTTTAAATATGGTGATTGATTGTGATGGATTAATTAAAATGCTTTAGGTTCGATTGAGCTATATGATAAATGTAATCAATTGATGTTGAATTTTGTAATATATATGATGCTGATATAATGAGATTGATATATAATGTGTGAAGGAAAAATTAATTTGTTTCTCTTAGCAATCGTGCCCACTACGATTCGAGCTCGATGATGATGATATTGATGTGACGACATCCAGTGGTAGTTTCCGACTATCCGGGGTGATGACGATCACCAAAGGTGACCACGTGTGGGTCACTTGTTGTGATGAGGTACCTATGGATTTTGGGTGCGACGGCATCCGAGATAACCTACGGAGGGTTATCTGATTGAGGTGACGACCTCGTGGTGACCATGGGTGGGTCATCGTGGATGTGGTAGTGTGGCTATGATTGACTGAGAAACAGGGCCCTGAAACGTGATAAAGATTTAAATAAAGTTTTGACATGTTTTTATTAAAACTATGATGTGTGATCATTATATTAAGCATGTTGGATCTGATTCACCTACTGAGTCAACTAATGACTCTAAGTTATTGTTTTTCAGGTGCAAATCAAACACAGGGACAGGGTTGAGACGGTTTAGCAGAGCTATTTGTTTAAATTAAGTGATGTTTATTGAGTACAATATGTTTTATGGTGTGATATTGTATACATTTTGAATACTGGTTATTGTGTGTATATTTTTCGTAGTTGTTGATGATATATAAATGTATAAGGGATAGATACTTTCAGTGTGTTTTAGTGATGTTATACATGTGCAAATTATATAACTGTGTGATTTGCTTATTTATTTATTTATAAGATATTTTATTCCGTCGCGACCTAATCAGTTGTAATCTGAGTATAGATGGTTTATTAGCTAAAGGATTACGGTGGTTGAGTCGTGACAAGTACCATGTTATGCATTCTCAAAAAAAGAACACTATATTGACTGATCGTAATTTAGAATCTAATTCACTAGCTTATTCAATAAATTAATAATTAATAATGATATGATCTAATATTGAATAACTTTTAGGCTATTTGGGGCTATTTTTTTGAATTTTATATAATTTTTTTATCTAAAAAAGCAAAGCCACACATAGAATGAATTTGTTTTAATTTACTGTGTTATAATTATTAAGCCCCGTTTGTTTCCAACTTAAAAATTAATTTGATTTAATTTTAACCTGATATATCACATCATAAATATCACATCCTACCCACATTACTAAAATAATAACTTTATATCACATTTCTCACATATTTCAATATAATAACTATTTTTATTTCACATCATTCATAATTTTTAATAAAAAAATATCTCTATTCAAGTTTAATTTTAATCATGTTAAATTTAGCCTTACAAACAAATAGACCTAGGAGTTTATTTGTCATGATAGCTTCTAACATAGTGCATGTATTTTGACTAAGGGAGCATTTAATTTAATGTTATCTAGATTTATGTTATGTTATTTAAAAAAAATATAAAATTATGATTTAAATATTAATATTTAGATATCATAATATTTAAATAATATGGTACAGCATCAAAATCATATAATAGGATTGGAATTATTTAAGCTGTTGGATTCCAACTCAAAGAGAAACAACTAGCAGTTGAAAGTGGAGCGTTGACTTGGGAATATTTCAGCATGAAATCATGAATTGTGGAGGTCAACGTCACAAATGGAATATCAAAACAAGGTCAACTAAAATTTTGAATCATTTCTCCAAAAAAAATTCAACTACCACACCATAGATTGTTCCATCATTAATTGATCAAGAACTTTGTTTTGGCCCATGAATTCTTATCATGCAAAACTAAAATTTAATTCTGATATAAAAAAACTTAAGGGGGCTTTTGATTCAGTGTTATCTCAATGTCAATGTTATTTATATGTCATTGTTATTTATCAATAGACATTTGTTTAGTTCAATGTTATGATATTAGAAAATATTAATGCTATCCAAATTATTTTTATTTAATTAAAAGTTATTGACATTATAATGACAAATTGAAGGTGTTATCTTGAGATGTCGCCCGATTTGGAGTGACATCTAGATGTCAGCTTGTAATGACATTTTTGTAATTAATTATAATATTATTTAAAGATATCATTAAACCAAATAATTACTTTCTAAAGATAACATAACATAATATAGAGATAACACTGAACCAAATGGCCCCTTAAATTTAATTATGTTTTTCCAAAATATTCTTAATTATTTTTATTCTAAAATTTGATACAAATCAAATAGAATCAATATATATATATGTATGAATGTATAGTCAAGTATAAAATATATATGAATCAAATAATTTTTAGTATGGTAATTAGACATTTTTTCAATCATTAAAATTATTATTATTTTTATTTTTGCCAAATAAAATATTTTTAATATTAATATTTTTTGTTAATATTGAAAACCTTATTTATATATTCTTATAAATTAAATGTTTTGCCAATTTTGAAAAAAAAATCATATTACATAGCTTCAAATAATTGATCAATTATAATTTAATATTTTAATTTATTGAATTATTTAATAAATTAAATTTTGATATATTGAATGAATTAATAAATAAATAATTAAATTATAATTGATTAATTTATTAGATAAGATTAATAACAATTTATAAACTAAAAAGATGTAATCTAATTTCTATTAGCCCAATTAGAAAACAAAACTTCCATTGGTCAAAGAGCCATATCAAACCCTCCAATTTCTTCCGATTCCCGTCGCCGGAGAAGAACTCCTCCCATTTACTGAGCTTTTCCGGCCATCTAGTGATGAAACTGATGATGATAATACGCTGGCGACGGAAAAGGCCCATAAAACTGTTGCCCCATCACCATCATCCCACTGCCATCGGTTCTCGAACTGAAGTCGGCACCATTACCTCCGGCGACTCCATCCCTCTGCTGCAACAGCGAAGAGGAAGAAGAAGAGCCGCCGGCTCTGTCTCCCTCCACCTCCCGGAACTTCTGGAGGTAGAGTTTGAGGGGTTCAACGTACTCCTCGAAGCCGAGCGTCGTCATGGCCCAGAGGAGGTCGTCGCCATTAATTGTCTTCCTCTTCTCCCGCTGGCACTTGTCGGAGGCCTCACCGGTGATGAAACTGATGAACTCGGATACGCACTCCTGCATTGTTTCCTTGGCGTCCTTCGAGATTTTGGCGTTCGCCGGCAGCGCCTTCTTCATGATTCGGCTGACGTTCGCAATAGGAAGGAGGCGTTCCTGCTCTCGCGGTGACGAGAGCTCGCAGTTTCCGGCGGCTCTGCTGTTGTTAAGCCTGCCGGATTCGAATTCGTTGTCTGAACTCTCCATTAATTAGTTAATCACGATCAAAATCCCGCCTTTTCTGTTAATTCAGTGGAAGACGATGAATTTTTCCCGCAAAGAGGTTCCTTTCTTTTATGGCGATGTAAATGGTAAGGGCTACGAGCTCGGACAGCTACAGCGTCAGAGAAAGGAAGAGACGATGACGAAGATCGTTAGATTTTGGTCTTCACATCCCACCGAGATGGAAACGTGGAATAATATGAGCCGTTCGTTCTTCGATGCGCAGGAAGCTGAGTAGGATCGATCTCAGCCGTCGGTCGGTCAATGATGACCTGATGAGTGGACGTGGGGCCCACTAAATTATAAAGTTTAATTAAAAATTAAACCAGTTATATTATTTTTATATTAAAATAAAATTTGAGTTTCGATTAGAATTAATTCGATCTGAACGTAGCTTAAACTCAGCTCGATAAAATTACAATTTATATTTATGGCTCGTTGTTCGGTTCAATAAATTCAACTCGAACTTAATTTAAATTAAATATTGATCAAAATATTGAATACAATGAATAGTTATCGATATTCTAGCCAAACTCACTCTTAGCACAAACGCAAATCCCTATTGATTCATATTTGTAGTTAACATGATCCAAATTATTCATTTTTGCGTAATCTTCTTTTATTCGGTGGTCATGAGCCCAAATTATTATTTATAAAGATTATTTTTGGAATTAAAAAAATTCCTTTTCGAATTTTAAACACTGGATCACATTAAAAAAAAAAAAGACGAGCCGTTTTCTCTTGTTAGACTGGGCCTTCTGCAAATTTCAGAGAACAAAATTCTGGGTCTGGGCTTTCTAGAAAAATTGTAAACATGTGTTTTTGAGTTGTTTAGAGCTTCTCACTTCCACTTATTCTTCAATTAATCCTCTTCTTCATCACCATTATCTATTACTTCTCAAATAACACGAGCCTTAATTATTTACAATGTGACATACTTATTTTCACGGTAGCACAGACACGGCTCATCTCTATAAATATTATCTATTTTTGCCGATGAGCTATGTACATGGTTTTAAAATTTATTGATAGGAGTGAAGTTTGGTTTACGTATGTGATGTCCTGTCCAATACATGAGACTCATAATCGAATAAAGTGGAGAGCGATTATTGGCTAATATCTTAGCTAAAGGTAGGTGAATCATTAGTGAAAGGAGTAGCATATGGAATCTAAAAAACGTTCTATTTTTGTATTAGAGAATGCCATTGATGAGGGGGTTGAGAGTGAGGGATCTGGGGTATGTAGATGTGGGAGAAAGGTTGTTGCCGATCTTCCAAAGTGTGGAGGTCAAATAGTGAGAGAGAGAGAGAGAGAGAGAGCCCACTAAGTAAGATAAAAAGGAGTGAAATAGATGATGAAGAAAGGCAATGATAAAGAGAGAGAGAGAGAGGATCTCTCATCCTCTATTGTAATTGTCTTACCATTTTCTCAGTTATCATTAGTGGTTGCAACTGTGGCAAGAGAATGAGAGAAAAGGGGATCAGTATTAACAGAGAGTGGTAGAGAGACTGAGAAACTTAATTATATACACTAACTTCAGTAACTATTCGTCCATTTTGGAATCTTACAACAATACAAAATCTAACTGAAGTCCTGAAAGCAATTAGCATAGGTGAGCCCAAGTTGAGCCTGATATAAAATTGATGAATACCTTTTAACTCAAAAACTTAATTTAATGAGTAAGAATTTTCAGTTATATATTAACACTAAAGTTTATTTATTTATTTTTTTATGTAAATATTACAGATTGTGTTGAATATCCAATACAAGACAATCTCCATGAGTATCCCAATAAATCTCCCAATCATATGAGATGTATATTAGATATTTTCCTATCTAATGGTTCATTTAAGTACATGCTTATAGTGAATTTAAAAATCACCTAATAACCTATTAGGAGATCTAGTAAGGATATGGTGAGCTCAAGTTGGGCTTAATGAATATATCTTAACCCAAAAGCTTTCAAGCTAATTGATAAGGATCTTTAATTATATATCAAAAGCACATCTTGTACATATTGAACGTCTAATATTAGATAATTTTTTATATGTATCTTAACAAATTTTCTCTCACATGAGAATTCTAACAGACTATTTAAGTGCATGTATGCATGCATGTCAAGAGCTCACTTAGCCACTTAGAAGTATAGTGAGAGTCACTCGCTCTAATGGTTGATTCATGGTAGAAGGCACAATCCGCATGAATCACTTAATCGACAGAAAGCTCAATAAACTATCTGCTCTGATCATATCAATTGTCAAGGGATCGAATTTATATAGAGAAGTCCATGCATGTTGAGCTTAATATACAATTGATAAACATCTCTTAACACAAGACACGAGTTTTTTTACTTTCTGAATTTTTCATTAGAACTCTTACCGCTCGTTTTTCTCGACTAGGCTGCAGGATTTCATGCATCTTTATCATGTTGAGGAAAATTAGCATCAAGACATGCAGTCCTCATGTTAAATTACGTAATTAATTATATTTCTTATTGGAGCTAATTATATCTTAGCCACTATATATATATATATACATAAATTCATGAAATTCATAACCTGAAAAATCTTATTTATATAATATATATATATATATATTATTTATAGTATATTTATTATATATATTTATGGATATGGGGAGGCAAACTGGGGACAGTTTCTATTCCAACGATGCTTATCTATGAAATTAATTTGAGTATCAGAGCCATCGATGACAAGTATATATCCAATCAATGGGACATGCATCAATAATGTTCTTTCGAAGCATCAATTTTCCTTAGTCATTTTAATTTTAATATTAAGGGGTCGTTTGATTCGTTGTTATCTTGATGTTATGTTATATAATTTTTTGATGTCATGATCTAACTAATCATCTTTTGATTAAATAATTTCTTAAATCGTATTATATAATTTATTATTTATAGATGTTATTTAATTTTCAAATAGATTATTTTCTCTAAATAATATCAACGTAATTTCAAGATAACATTGATTTGAACCAACGTCCTCTAAGATAAATTTATTATCTGGCGCCCTTCTTTCGTGTATTGGAAGAATGTTTTACAATTTAGTCCTAAATTTTTTAAAAATATTATTTTTAAATTTAATAAAATATGTAAAACGTTATTTATTATTTAGTTTTAGTGACATAATTGTGTTTCATTATTTTTTACTATTATGGTGTTCAGCAAAATTATTATCAAACATTGATGATTTAATAAATATTAATATTCATACTTTTTTAGTTTTAAATTTTTTAGGAGTCAACAAGTAGGTGGTGAGATGTAAGTATTAATTAATTTTCGAGATTTTTAGTTATTTATATTTTTTTAAAGAATGAGGAAAGAATATTGAGTATATATTATAGTTTATTTAAAACATGTAAAATAATTTAATTTCATCAAAAATAATATGATACAAATTTTTTATATTTTTTTTATCAGAAACCAGACAGTGAGAAAATGCTGCAATATTATGAAAATGGAATAAAATTATAGTAGTACTTTTTATAAATTTCGTCAACGATCATTAAATTAAAATTTTTTCATAAAAATTAAGAATATCTATCGAAATTTGCAGTTATCATTCCAACTTACGGCCAAATGCAATTGATCCTATTTAATCTATATACGTGCCATTAGTCTTGCTAGAATAATATAACAAGTCAAATCACGAAGGTTGGATAATACATCATTATTTATTTTATATTTTATTATTATTTATATTATTATTTTATTATATTATATATTTATTATTTATAATTATTATTATTCCAAAATAAAGCTGGTAGAACCCTCTGATTCAGCTTGTAGAAGCCTCCTCATGATCACAAGGTGGAAATTGTTAGGTGCATGCATGATGAATGCACACAATTTATTTATTTATATAAGTATTTTTGTACTTATATATATATATCAATAAAAATTTAAAATTAAGATTAATTTTCTTGTGTTTAATTAAAGTTATTTGATTCATTATTATTTTTATATTATATCATATTATTTTAAAAAAAATAAGTAATTTGATAACATAAATAAATAATTTTATGAAATTTATATTTAAAAAATAGTGTCTAAATATCATTTAATATCTAGAGACCTCATATGATATAATATTAAAATAATATTGAATTAAATGCATCAATTTTCTCGAATTTGACTTGACCGATCTCAGCCACACAAATCCGAGCAGCGAGCAAATGTCACACCTCCCATTCATTAATCTTCCCACTACCATGCCTAGCACGCAATATTACAATCACACAAATCCAGCATTGCTCGCACATTCAATTCTCTACAGTGACCACTAACCAATTTTGTTATTAATATCCGACATTATCTTCATCGCCACTGCCTCCAAAATGATAGAGGTAACTTCAAAATTCAAAGAATTTCATCTACGTGTTCAATCTCATTCATACATATTTCAACTTGAATCATATACATCGCAAATTTTCTTCTAAAATGTCGACGTCGTGTTAATTATAGAGGGTTGAGAGAAATGACAGCTCCAACTTCTTTGACATATAATTGAATCAAATTAATGTTGAGATCAAGTTGGTGTTGATTTTAATTTGATTAATTTTGAGGGAAATAGAGGCTCAACTTGAGTAAATTTGAAGTTTAGTCACTCCACTCCAATTTGGTTATTTGAGTTGATTTGATTCTGACATATTTCGAGTCAAAGTTTTGAGTTGTTGGTTGCATTATATGTTACAAAAATAATATTTTAATTTGTTTAGGCCAAGGCTTTTAAAAAATATTATAATCAACTAAATCACATGTATGTAATAGTTACTAGAGTGTGAACATATTTATCTACTTAGATATTTATATACATATATTGTTATTAATTTAAAAGAAGAATAATCTATCTTGCTAGCTACAAACAATAATCGTAGAGGCAGACCTACAATGGGTTGAATTTGATGTTCAATAAAAATTTCAAGCAAGTTTCGAGAGGCACAATCCTAAGAAGGATGGGACCAGCGACTCGTGGGATATTAAGATGATCACTATATAGAGGTAAGAAATATTTCTAATAGATACTTAGAAATGTAAAGGATCAAGAATTCCTAATAGGCATTTAGAATGCCATACAATAGCTAGTAATCATAATTTTTGCATTGAAAAAAAAAAGTTACTCTCAAGTGCATGCACGCGCATGCACATACATTGATTTATGTAACATTGCACATTGAATAAGTAAATGAACTATATATATATATATATATATCCTTATTGATCTGATCAAATGTTGAAGAGTTGCTCTTGATGAATAAGTTGTCTCGTCGACACAAACTTATTGATCAAAAATCTTATATATTTTAAATTGAGAGTAGCTTTTCGACTAATTCCTTGACTTTGAGTGCACCTCATGCATTCTTCGAGTGTCATCAAGTTCTTCGAGTGAATTTCTAGTTTCAAATAAGATTTTACAAGCCCTACTTATATCGAACCCTCCACTTTCAATGACAATTACAGAAAATGATCACGTGGAGCCCATTCTTGACACGTATATATATCATCTTCTCTTATTATAAATATTGATTACAATAAATTATTTATGATTTTTTCTCTCCTATAAATACCTGTCGACCTCCTGTAGTACGTAGCGAGGTCCAGAATAACCCCAGAGCTTACAGCTGTGAGAAAGGGGATCGAGAGGCATAGCCAGACATGGCAGTGAGGTGTTTCCTTCAAGCAACCACCACGATGATCGCCGGAAAATCCGCCGGAGGCCACGTTAAGTCGCCGGTGGGGAAGAAGGAGAATGATGCGCTTAGAGTGAAGGCCGTGGGGTACGAGGGCTTCAGCATGCCGCTGCATTACCCTAGATACAAGAAGGAGGACTACGAGGTCATGGAGGAGTGGAAGCTTGACTTGCTGCTGAGGGAGTATGGCCTCCACGTTGAGGGCCCTTTGGAGGAGAAGAGGTCCTTCGCCATGGGAGCTTTCTTGTGGTCATGAAAGTCTAGGGTTTGCTCTCGATCGCTTAATCTGGAGGCCGACGTAGCTTCATTTAAGTCGCTCTTTAATCTACCTTATCTATGCCGATTATATATCTTATATCTTATATACATACATACATACATACATATATATATACATACATACATATATATATATATATATATATATATTTCTCATTGATATAGTTCGAACTAAAAATTCCTTAATACTAAAGCAAACTCATTCCCCACAGGATTAAAAAAACTTGAAACTCCTGATTTTATATACTGTCCCTGTTTGCTTGACAGTTAAAATTTAACTTAGTTTAATTTTAAACAGTCGTATC
>KZ452037.1:3548822-3667451 GCA_002786265.1 Apostasia shenzhenica | reverse complement strand
GTATTGATATTATATGGTATTGTATATAAGATATATAGATATATAGATTGCGGCCGATAGATAAGGTATGATTTAAAGAGCGACTTAAATGAAGCTTACGTCGGCTCCAGATTCAAGGCGATCGAGAGCAAACCCTAAGACTTTCATGACCACAAGAAAGCTCTCGCAATGGCGAAGGACTCTTCTCCTCCCAAGAGGCCCTTTCTAACGTGGAGGCCATACTCGACCTCCAGGCAGCAAGTCAGCTTCCACTCTCTCTATTAGACTCGTAGTCCTCCTTGCCTTGTATCTAGGTAATGGGCAGCGGCCATGCTTGAGCCCTCGTACCCCACTGGCCTTCACTCTAAGCGCATTCTATTCTTCGCTTCGCCTTCCCGCCACCGGGGCCGGACTTAACGTTGGCCATCCGGCCGGATTTTTTCCGGTATATATATATATATGTATGATATGATATGATATTATGATATGTGCATGCATGCATATGCCGTATAACGCCAACCTTTATATTGTAAGATTTATGTAGTGGAGAAATTAGCTAGTTTATGAGAAGTAAAGAAGATATGATATAAGGTTCTGTTTAGTTTGAGATCATTTTGAACACGATTATGAATAAAAATAGCTTCTAATTTAATTTTAAAAAATTAAAATAAGATAAAATTTTATTTTTTATTCTCGATTTATAAATTTTAATAAAAAGATTTATTTTATATCTTATATAGTTTTTCCTACAACAAATTTTATTTCTTATCATATGTATATCTCAAAAAAAAAATATTTTTTTATTATAATTAATTTTTTCATAAAAAAAGTTAGAGATCATTTTAGCTATAATCAAAATAGCTTCCAATATATATATATTTGCATCTGGCCTAGATGGATACTATAAATTGGTCTTAAATTTTTAAAAATTTTGATTTGGGTAATCACTGATTTATTTGAGTGTGCATGCTTCTATATATATATATATATATATGTGTGTGTGTTATATATGCTAACGAAGATTTCGTTTGAAAGAAATTGGCAAGGGATCTTGCACAAGGAAATTAATTCAACAAAATTGCATAAGCCCTTCAAAGAAAGAGAGAAAAACTAAAAATATCAAACTAAGAAAACACTAGGTTTATTTGGCAATAAAATCAATTTGTATTGCTATAAAATTTATAATTTTGTTTTAATATATATGTACAATAAAAACTAAAAATAGTTATATGGTAAAAGTTATATAATATATAAAAAAAAATTGATTGAGATATTAAAAATGATGTAAAATATGAAATAATATTATTTTTTATATTAAAAATTATGTAAAATATTATAAAAATTAATTTAAAATTATTTTTTAAATTTTTATAATGAATGAATTATTTTAATTATTTACGTGATTAAAATAATATGAGAACTAAATAGGCCTTAAGTGATATACTCGGCTAAGCCAAGCAAAAGCTTCTACTAAGTGAAATGACGGGTTTCACTAGCCGTGATCATCGAAGAATACTTTAATTGCATTTAGGGGTGATTATTGAAGATTACTCTAAGGGGCATTTGGTTCAATGTTATCTTGATGTTAACTGTTATGTTATTTAGAGAAAGCAATTATTTGGTTTAATGACATCTATAAATAATTTTCTATTAGACTATAAAATTATTAATCAAAAGATGATATCTAAATTAATAACATAACACCAAAATAACAATGAACTAAACGCCCCCTAAGTGGAAATGCAAGATAGTTTAAGTTTAAAAAATCTAAGCTATAAGATAGATCAAATATTCCAAGGTCCAAGGTCTGTTATCTCGAGGGAGAAGCCTTCTATCTACATTTGAGTGTGACAGTGACAATAACTAGAGATAATTAGCAGTACTAGAGCTAACTATCGGTTCAATTATATAACTCTAATTTGATTCGGTTCGATTATGACTCCAAAAAAATCGAAACGAAAGAATACTATTTAGGTCTCGATTCTAGCATTCTAATAAATTAGAACTGCCAAAGAATAGGTCCAATATTGGTTATTAAATCCCAGAATTATGACAGGGTTACTTAATTTGTATATTATATTTGTTTCGGTCCACTGTTACAATACTAGATCTCACAGATGCATACATACCTCTGTGTGGTTTATGCAGGCATAACTATCTTTTTGAAAAGTGAAGTAGCCCTATATAATTTTCAATATATCAATTAATTTTATTTAATATTCTCACAATTAATTAATTTTGAATTTTTTACATACAAGACATGAAATTTACACGAAATTACGTATTTCACCATCAATTCGTAAATATTACCACTATCACACCATATTCATTTAAATTTTACGCATTTCACATATTTCATATACTTTATAATATTATATATAAATTAAAATGCACAAATTCATTCAATATTGAATTCTAATAATATTTATTTTTACTGTAAACACATTATATTTTGTTACTTTTGTAGTTGTCATTTAAAAGTAATTTATAGGTACCCCCCCCATGGGAGTTGAATTGTATGAAGTTCGGCAGCCTCTAAATTGAAATTTTAAATAGGATAAATAAATATTAAATACAACAACAGAAGCAAACAACTAAGAACAACAACGCAAGTCTTAAAATCCCACTAGGTGGGGTCAGCTACATGAATTCATTTTGTTTTTCATTGCGCTCTATCATTACCTAAAATTCTTGATGCTATAAGTTTAAGTAAACTAAGATGCACTCCTTATAGTTTCTGCCATTCTCTTGTCTCCCTCTTCCTCTGTGTACATGCGCAAATCCAAGTAACTCAATTTTTCTACTTGAGCCAATTGGCCTGCGATAGAATGTGCAAAACCATCGAAGCCGACTTTTCTCTAAGTTTATCTCAATTGGTGCAAACACCAACTTCTTTCGGATATACTCATTTCTCATTCTATTCTTTCGTGTTATACCACCACATTCACCCTTAACATCCTCATTTCTGCAGACATTATTTTGTGTATGTTTCTTCTTGCAGGCAGCATCTATCAGCAGCACCATATATCATCGCTGTCTATACAGTTTATAAAATTACCCTTAGTATTTGGATGAGATTATTTCTATAGCATAAATAGTTAAATGTTATTATATAAATAATCTTATTAGTATTTTTAAATAGTTAATTAATTTAATTAATTATATTAATAATATAGTTAAGCTTTATCAAAGGCCAATGTTTAAAAAAAATGTGAAGTTCACCAATACAAAGATATATGGTGTGATATGATGTATGTGAAATGTGTAAAATTTAAATGAATATGGTAGTGCATAGTGGTAATAGATTATGAATTGATAGTGAATCATGGCTAAATACGGTGTAAATTTCATGTCAATGTATATATAAAAACCCCATTTAATTTTATTTCTTATCATATATATATCTAAAAAAAATTATGTTTTTTTATAAAATATTTTAAAAAATAATTATGCCTAACTTGAGCATGACCGAGAGGGGATGAAGTGGTCCGTTATATAATTATATTGTTAATGAAATATAAACATCAATCTTGGTTAATGCTGCTGCTATATGAATCTTAACTGCTGTTGGATTCTCTGGTTCTCATATAAATATATAGTAAATTGTTGATAAAAATTTTGAATGGCTATACGTCAGACCTATAAATGAGTCTAATTCGAATCAAATTAGCTTTGATCTGAATCTGGGTCTACTTATATTTGAATCAGACCAGCTTTGACTCAAATTTCGTTTGAATCAAATTCAAGTCAGGTCGAATCTTGGATCGAATCAGATTATTGCTTTGAACAAGTACAAAGAGAGTTTTAAGATCTTAATTAAATTATTTTCAAAATAATTGATTTATATATTAATCATGTAATTAATATTATTTTAATAGCTTAATTTTATTCAATTTTTTTTGGGGCATTTACATACATACCCCTTAAATCATCTTGAATTACATATTAAACCCCTCTTTTTTAAATTTTACAACTTAATTCCCTAAATCATCCAAAAATAAAAACTAGTAGAATACATGTATTTGCAAATATATTTATAATATTTATATATACATATTATTGGTAATAAATATCCAAATAATTATAAATCAGCAAAAAACATACTTTGAAAATCTTGAGAAAGACCTAAACATATTATTTTTGGATGATTTGGGGGGTTAAGTTGTAAAATTAAAAAATAAGGGATTTAATATGTAATTCAAGATGATTTAAGGGGTATGTATGTAATTCTCTCTTTTTTTTATTTTAATTGCAACTTAATGTTTAGTTTATTGATGAAGAGTGTGGTAATTAGTATATTAGAAAAATAAGTATTTTAGCAAGAGTGATGTGATGTAATAATTATAATAATTTATTAATTTAAATATAAGGAGAGAAAAAAATGATTCAACTATTATGAAAATATGTCATTTGTTTTTTAGGAAACACACTCAAAAAATTATTTACAGACGTGGCTGACTTCCCTCGGCCTCTCTCTCTCCTTTTGCATCTCTCCTCTGTGATACCTTCTCTCCTTTTTTCATCCCACTCTTTTTAAAACATTAAAAATAAACTAAAATTCATTTATATAAGTAAATAAATTCAATTATGTATACTTGCAATAATACATGTCATATTTTTATTTATTTATATTAATAAATACAAAGACAAATATGTATTTTAATTAAATTAATTTCATTATTAGTAAATTAATTTTAAATTTAAAAAAATCAAATTAAGTAAAATAAGAGGAACTTTAAAGTGAATTTTAAGTTTAGATGATAATGATCAACTTTTAAATTGATAAAATTTTAAAAATTTTATTAAAATTGATAATAACAACTAAATTTTATAAATATTCAAAATACTAATATCAATAATGAGAAAATATTCACAAATCATAAAATTTGAAAAAAAAGTTTACTTTTTTTTATTTTTTTATCTTCTTAATTCAATCTAAAAGTTATGAAATTTTTATTCAAAAATTAAAATTTAAAGTCAATTTTAATCAGTTAATTATATAATTAAAAATTTGAATTATATATGATGTGAATTTAATTGATTCAAATTGATTAAATTTTAAAATTTAATCTAGTTAATTATATTTATATATGTTAATTATTTATTAGATAATATATATTATTATACATATATTGAAATATAAGTAAGATGATAAATAAATGAATCAACTTAATATTAAATTAAAATTTTCACATATAAATATTTAATTTAATTTACATCAAATTTAATTATTAATTTAATAATAATTATTATTTAATAATAAATTATACTTTATTAATTTTAAATATTTTGTTATTTCAAACTTTTAAAATTTAAAATTAAATTTAAATTTTAAATCTTTAAATTTTACTTCAATTTATTTTACTTGCTTAAGTTTTAATTATGAATTAAATTTTTTATTATAAGCGAAGCTAAATTAGAGTTAATTAAATTTTTTAAATTTCAATCAATATATAAATTAAGTTAAAGTAGTTATAATTATTTTTATTAAGTAATTAGTAAGTATTATTTAATTATTAAATTTGATTTGTTTTATTTTGTATATATTAACATATAAATATTTATACATAAAATTATAATTTTATTTATTATAATAATGTATGAATTAATATTTTTATCACAAAATATTTATACATAGAAAATTAATACATATTTTTAAAAATGAGAAAATTAAATATATATATATATATATATAAATTATAAATTTAATTTTAAATTTCATAATAAATTTATTTATTTGAAAGATGTGCAAAATTTTAGTGCAGTTGCCGCACGAAAAAATACTAATTTATAAATATACGAGTGAAAAACTCACGAGAGTTAATTTCATGCTCCGTGGGGTTAGGAAGAGTTGGAGACACCGTTGGGTTAACCCCGTCCACTGACTTCGAGAAAAGTGATGGAACCCATTGAATATTTAACTTGGCACGCGCCAGTTGGAGAACTTATTGCAGTCGGACAGCCTAATAAGTAAATTTTACAGCAGCTATTCGGCGTGCGACACCTACGTGCGGGTCCCGCCATCACAGCTCGACATACGTAGCAATTTTTCACATATGTATCATAATATATCTCATGCGTCGTAATTTTTATCACATATGTATCATAAAATATCTCATATGTAGAATACATATGTGAGCAAACTTGCTACGTATGAGACATATTATAATACATATATGATAAAATCTGCTACGCATGAGATATTTTATCATATGTGATAAAAATTGCTACGTATGCCGAGCCGTGATGGTGGGACCTGCACGCAGGTGTTGCACGCCAAATGGCTGCTGCAAAATCTACGTGTTAGGTTATCCGACTGCAATAATTTTCCCGCCAGTTGCCTGCAATATTGGATTCTTAATAAATAGTTGATTTGAAGTTTGGGCTCCTTATTGGGCCTTTGTTGGGCCGTTAAGTACTATTAAATTACAGCAAACATGGGCTTGGAACCTAATACTGAGTCATTAATAGCTGGTTGATCTTATAGGGCCTATTTGGTAATAGATTCGATTTCGAAATAAGCACGATCGAATTCAAAACTAATAAGTGAAACAACTTCACTTAAATCAAAGTTATAAATGATTTCAGTTTCATAACTTTAAAATAATTTGAGCTAATTTTTTGGATTCAATTTCATTCCATAAACAAATATTTAGCGGATGCTGCATTTTGATTATCGACTATAAATTTGGACGAAAATTGATTAACTTTTGGCTTAATTGAAAAATGTGTTTAACAATAAAAAAAATTAATAGTAATTAAGTTTCTCTAGTTCGAACCTATGATCTATTACATTCCTCTAATTTTTAAAATAATCAAATTAGTCCATTAACATTAATTAAATATAAAATATTTTCTCTAATCAGTATTCTAATTTTGACGTTATTTTTATCTAAAATTTTAATATAATTTTTAAATTAATCAAATTGATATATTACAATGAAAAATGTCTTTTATTCTGCCCTTTTGTTAATATCGAAGTATTTAATTGTATGTTATCTTAAATTTAAAGCCAATTTTGATTAATTTGAAAATTTAATTGTCTGATTTGCTACTTATCCTTAATAGAATTATTAAAACTTATAAAAGTTGATTGATAAAAAAAAATCATTTATAAATATTTTTCACTATTTTAACCCAATTGCATACTGTAAAACAATTCTTTTATTTTTTTTAATCAATTGTAATGTCCAGTCAAATTAAAAAAAGGTTAAAATCAGAAATCATATTAGTAACATTTTAAACAAGTTTAGGATCAATTTTTTTTTAATTTCAGGATCAAAAGTTTTTTTTGATATATAGTATAGGCAAAAAATATTATCTCCCAGTATAGGATCATTTATGTTTTTTATGAAAAGTACAGGATAAAAAAACTTACCAAAGGTCATAAATCTCAGGAAGATATCAAAAAAGTGCATATTTTACCTTTAGGTAGATGTTAGAATCAAAATCAGAATCAAAATAATATTAATTTAAAAATAATAATAATAATAAATAATTTTTTGTAATCATTCTACGCAAATATTAATGTGAAAAAAATATTATTATTTTATATACTAAATAATTTTTCATAAAAATATTTATTTTATTTTACATCTTAAATTAAAATATTCAAATTTTGTATTTTGATCTAAGATGTGAAATAAAATTAATATTTTTATTAAAAATTATTGAGTATGTGAAGTAAAATAAATTTTTTATATTAAAATTTATGTAAAATAATTAAAAAAATTATTTACTATTATTATTATTATTATTATTTAGGTTAGTATTATTTTGCTCAGATTTTGGTGTTTTTCGGACCTTATAAAATAGGGATAATTAGACCAAGATTCTTGAGTTTAAGGCTTATTATCACACAGATCCACGTTATTAAATTATAATATCGAGGTCCCAAATTTTTAAAAAATTATCATATAAATCATTTTTAATTTTTTTATTATTAAAAATTTTAAAATTACTATTATATCCTTACCTCTCTTTCTCTCCACCCGACGGTCGCACGCAGTCGGTGCGGCCACTGGCAGTTTCAAGCGGCCGCGCGGACTCAGGCGGCTTCGCTCAATGACGCGAGGCCGTCGGCAGCTGCTCGGGGTGGCGCGACGACTGGGCGAGGCCGCGAGGGGTGGGGCGGCTGCCAGATCGGGTGGAGAGAAAGAGGGACAAGGGTATTATGGTAATTTTAAAATATTTTAATAATAAAAAAAATAAAAAGTACTCAGATAATTTTTTAAAAACTAGGGTTAATGTTATAATTTAAAAAATATAAATTTGTGTGATAATAAATTTTAAATTCAAGAATCTAAATGTAATTATTTTTATAAAATATTAAATGGGCATTTGACTGCATGCCACAAAAACTTCTTAAAATGCCAGAAAAAAAATGCAAAACGCGGTGTCAATAATTAAAGATCACCGCTTTTAGCGCAAGGGGGAAAGGATAACGGCAAGCGTCGCCTTCGCCGCTCTCTCGTCTTGTTAGCCGAAACCGATCTTCGCCATTTAGGCGATAGGGCTCGTCGAATTTGCTCTGATTTGTCTCCGCTGGTAAGCTAGGGCTTTCATTCTTTTTCCTTCTTATTCTTCCGTGAATCCCTATCGTAGATCTATTGTTTTGACTAGTTTCCTTTTTCTCCGATTGCAGCAGATCGGAATAAGCCACTTCTCCTGTTACGTCGATCCGCGTTTTTGAACTGTCTGAAGGACATGGCGGGAGGATTTAGGGTGCTTCATCTAGTGAGGCCGTTCCTGGCGATCTTGCCTGAGGTTGAGAGCGCCGATCGGAGGATCCCGTTCAGGGAGAAGGTTATCTACACCGTCATTTCTCTCTTTATCTTTTTGGTCTGCAGTCAGCTCCCCCTATATGGGATCCACTCGACCACTGGTGCAGATCCCTTTTACTGGATGCGTGTTATCCTTGCTTCAAACCGAGGAACTGTGATGGAGCTGGGGATCACTCCGATTGTGACATCGGGGTTGGTGATGCAGCTCCTGGCCGGATCGAAGATCATAGAAGTCGATAATAGCGTGAGAGAAGATCGCGCTCTCTTGTAAGTGATAAGTGCATTATAATATTTTACCTACGATTGTTGGCGCATGGACTATTTATTGCATGATGTCGACTTTTTTGAAGATTTCGCTTCCTTCTCTTGTTTTATATGCATTTGGTCGCTTGTGTTTAAGGTTTCCATTTCATTCTAATGCAATTTTACTCTTCTTTCTTTCAATTTTTTTCTATTGGAAATGACTTGCGATCTCGTGTGATTGTTTTACCGGCCTTTTCAATGGATAAAGGCAGAATGCTCATTGCAATTCATGCTTTCTATGCCAATTGAATCTTTTTTATGGCTAAAGTCATATATGGTTGCACTGAAGGAAAGTACATTTCTGGGTTTAATGTGTTTTGTGGTCAACTTGTTGGCACTTTGTGTCATCCTTATACGATGGCATGGTTGTGCATGCTCTCCATCCTCATCTTTCTTGCAGGCTCCTGCATGTTGAACAGTTTCCTTATATTGGTAAAGGTTAATCTAAGATATGCCTTGTAATGTGAGAAACTGATACTTATATCACTTTGTGGATATTTTCATCCAGAACTGAATTATCAAGTAACTTTGGGTTTCTAGGGTGATATTTTTTTTCATGTTTTTCTGTGTAACTAATGACGATGCACATGCTCTGCACTTGTCGTATCAGAAGTTGGTTTTAAATTAGATGCATGATTTAAGCTAACAAAACATTATGCCATAGATTAAGAAGTTTTATGTGAGAACTATAATGCTAAATGGATATTTATAATGTTTGTTTTGGGATAAGGTATTTGAATAAGGAAATTTTTTACAGAACATTTCACAATCTCGAAAATGAAGTAGGTGTATACATCTTCAAAATAACCACCTGAATCGTTTGCAGATTTGGAATGATATTAATTTTATCATTGGATGTATAAAAAATATTTGGAAAAATTCACAATTAATACATATGTTACAAAGCTCCCCTCCAATTACAAAGCATAACTTTATCCATATGAAGAGGTGTGCTGCTCCTCTTCTTCCTGCAGTTGCTGGCTGCTCACCTGCCCCTGCCTCTTCCTTTTATTCTCAAGGGCTTCTATAATTAAGACCTCAACCACCTTGGTCTTATCTTAAGCACTTTCCTTCTGGAGCTTGTTGTTTACACTGTAACGCGTTCACCATAGTGAAAATTCCCTTAATGAACCCCTTTCTTGTTGGATGCTTTCTCCAACAGTTCAACCAGCAAAACATTCTTTTCTATGTTTTGAAGTTCTTGCATTTCCACTACATGAGGCTCCTGCTTTAGAGTTTGATGTCCCTACTCTCCATATTTGATGGTGTCAGGTGCTTGGAATGTATCTCAACCTTCCAGTCCTGACCAAATTGCATTATTCTCTACCCATCTGAGTTCCCCATGGCCTTCCCAGCTTCTGTTCTGGGTTGCTGTCTCTTTTGGCAGCAACAGGTCTTTTCCTTCTTACCTAAGACCCTGTATTTTGCTCTTGAGCTCCAGCTTTCCTTTTGTGTTTTGTGACTAATGTCCATGGGCCAAGCTTTTTCACCTCCTCTTCATATGGGTGGTGATTTGTAGATACGTTTTTAGTCAAGTTTCCTGAATCATTGGTTCCAATTGAAGCCTTTGTTTGCTTAGGGTCATTGACCAACTTTTCTACTTTTTCTCCATTGCTTGGGCCACTGTCATCCACATTTGCATTGCTGCTGATAACTTCTAGCTCCTGGACTTCTGTTTTCAGTTAGTTCCACTAAGCCACAACTAAGCAAACATTATCAAGACCCTCATATAAATTTTTTTGATGAAATCTTCCTCTCAAGCCTTGGATCCACGCCCCTAGCTAAATGGGATATCTAATATTCATATTGACACATACTCTCGCATACAGATCTCTATCCCAGGTGGCTGTAAATTGGTCAGAAGGAAGGGGGTTTCCAACACGCAAGGCAGTTTCCACCAAGGTTTTGTTCCCCCCTAATGCTCTAGCGGTAAACCTGGCATCCTTGCCCATTAATTGAAACCGCATTCAAACGTCAAACGCCACAGCCTATCCCACAAGAGACCATGGGCCACCACATCAAATCTAATTCCTATCTCCTTAAGAAGCGAAGTTATTACAAATTGACCATGTTCGTTTCTAGGCCTTTGATGCAATAATAATGAAAGGGATTGTTCTATCAACAACCTTCTCACTAAAGCAAACCCTAATTCATTGGTAATATTGCTTACTTCCTTTTTATCATTCACTATAGTTGTCCCTTTTCTCCTTCATTTCCCAAGCAATCAATGTAGGTGGTATTTCAATGATCCCTTTGTATCTAGTAATCGAGTCTGGCGAAACCTAAAAATTGCAGGGATCGAAGACTAATGTGCTGAAGCATCTCGATCAAACGAAGACATGTAATTGCCTGTCCCGAAGCATATGGAGCTGAGTCGCAAGATTAAGTACACAAGTCTGCCAAGGTGGCGAAACCTAGAAATTGACGGGTGTATGGCTAGTGGAAGCTCTACGAGTATCTCTCCCCTGCTACCCAATCCTCAACTTTGTGGTATGTCAAGCTTATGAGATAATAATAGTTAGCTATTTTTGATAGAAAAATTTAAGAAAATTTTAAATTTGTGTATCTTGTGCGAGAAATGCTGTGACTAAAGATGAAAAACAATTGAAAGCTGTGCGAGTGATGGACGAAAACAATTGGTTGATAAGAAAAATTAGAATGAAAAGTGAGAATGAGTGAGAGATGGTGAGTAGGAGTGAGAGAGAGTAAGAGAGAGAGAGAGAGAGAGAGACATTGAGGGGGGGTTTATAGCCAACAGTTGGTGATCGTTGGTTGGAGTCGCCCGAACTTATGGTGATTCTAGCCAACAATCCACTTATCATTGGTTAAGCAATGAGTTCGGGCGACTCTAGCCAACAGTCCACTTACCGTTGGCTAAGCAATGGTAGATAGTGCTGAATGCTAGCCTATAAAAAAGAAACATACAAATAAGATAAGTGTCAATGAGGATGCTACGGTGAATGAGCGATTACACATGAAAGAATAAGATAAGATATGAGTATATCCACAAAAAGGTTGTAGTAGCTTCAATTGAGGATAAACTTAGAAAGAGTCGGCTTTGATGGTTTAGACATATTAGTCATAGGTCAATAGAAGCTTTAATATGGAAAGTTGGATTATTGAATCTTGCTCATGTAAAAAGATAAAAAGAAAAACTAAAAAAGACAGCCAAAAATTATAAGAAGTGATCTTACATATTTAGAGCTAAATGAAAATTTGTTATATGATAAAATGCAATGAAAACAAAGAATTTATGTAGCCGACCTCGCCTTGTAAGATAAAGGCTTAGTTTGTTATTGTCATTTGTATAATATGTCAAATGCACTCTTGCATTTTATCTAACCTGCTTGGATCCTTCTATAGGAAGAAGAAGCCATCATTATTTTAAATTTGAGTTGAAGGTTAGAAAAGAATAGACCAAAAAGTATTCTTGATAATAGCTGTGCTCTTGGCACCAAGATCATAAGCTGCAGCCAATTACATGCTACAATAATAATATCTTTTACCTTCAAAATAATAATATCTTTTTGAGATTCTTATTTTATGGTTAATTAGTGGATTATTGTTTTTTAGAAACAAATATTTCACCTAAATGAAAACCGATATCATACTTGCATGAAAAATAATCCTTTTACTACTGCAAAACAAAAATGTTTTAGAGATGTATTTGACGTGCATCATTTTGTAGTCACTGTAATATATTTATACTTTTTTCCTTCTATTTAGAACAAAATTAAAAATGTCCTTTTATTATTTTCTTCTTTTATGTATTTACTACTATATTTGCTTCAAATTGAATGTTTTCAAAATTTGCATTTACTTCCAAAAATTGTATGCTTCCTTAAGAGACCTATGACATGCCAAGCTAGAAATCTAATTCAAGAAGAATTAATTTTGTTGAAATTTTATTGTAATCATTTAGTTTATGTTTGTTTCATTAGATCGATTTTATTATGATTAAAGAAATTTCTTCTTCGCATATTGCTTTGATTGTTCTCTTAAATTTGAAAAACTGGAACAAATCCATGTGTTAAAGAACTTAAAGCCTTTGAACCAGTGAGGACCTACAGCTATCTGGAATTGACATAGATCCAAGTAATTTTTTTTTTTGATAATCTAGATTTAAGTATTTTTGTTTATAGATAATGGTTCCATTAGAAAAATAATTTAATTTTTTTTGTGCTTTTAGGTGCTCAATATAGCTTGTTTTTATCCATTAAATTTGCATATGAATCTAGAATATTCTGTTGTCAAGGGGAGAAATCAAATTAGTTCCTTCTAAAATACCAGATGAATTCTACAACGTATATGACTAGAGTAATGAGGCAACATCTGAATTTACACAGTATGTTCATTCATACAATAATGCCTTTGCATTCACCGCTCTTGTTGTTAAATATAACAAAACATTAATAAAAAATATATCAAAAGCTTACAAAATAACAACAATCAAGCTTTAATCCCACTAAGTGGGATCAGCTACATGAATCCTTTATTTTCATTGTACTCTATCAATTAACAAATTCTTATTTAACTCTAAGTGTATAAGATACTTCCTTATAGTTTTAATGACTGTCTTTTTTGGTCTCGCTTTTTTCCTTTTTACATGGGCAAGCTCCAACAGCTCAATTTTTCTTACTGAGGCTTCGATAAACCTACAATTTATATGACTAAACTATTTAAATCGACTCTCTCTGAGTTTATTTTCAATTGATGCTAATTCAACCTTTTCGTGGATATACTCATTTCTCATCCCATCCTTTTGTATATATCCACTCATCCACCTTAGCATCCTCATTTCTGTAATATTGAAGTTGCTTAAGCTGCTGATCAATGTCTGTTGGAAGAAGATGATGATGGGTTTGCATGATTTGGGACAGAAGTTGACCCGTAGGAGATTCAAACACCAGCTATTTCATTATTATTCTGTATGATTGATTCATGGTATCTAAATTATTCACTTTTCTTGATAATTTGATTATCGATTGTCATCTTCTCATTACAAGTGTTTCTTTCGCAGCAAAAATTATACTCCATATATTCAGTTTTTGATCTGTTAAGACGAAAAACTTATATTCACTTAAACTTAAAGGTAAAACTTATAGAACAGTTGTTAGGCCAGCGATATTATGTAGTATTGAATGCTACCCTATAAAGCAAAAATATACAAATAAGATGAGTGTCATAGAAATAAAGATATTAGTGTGAATGAGTGGGTATACGCAAAAGAATAAGATGAGAAATAAATATATCCTCAAAAAAGTTGGAGTGGCCTTAATTAAAGATAAGCTTAGAGAGAGTTAGCTTAGGTAGTTCAGACATATTAGTCATAGGCCAATAGAAGTTCCAGTAAGGAAAGTTGGATTATTGATCTTGCCCATGTAAAAAGAAGAAAGGAAAGTCCAAAAAAGACATGGTCAGAAACTATAAGAAGTGATCTTATATATTTGGAGTTAAATAAAGATTTGTTATTTGATAAAGTGCAATGAAAATAAAAGATTCATGTAGTTGACCCCACCTAATGAGATAAAGGCTTAGTTTATCGTTGTTATTGTTTGATGGCTTCTTCTTCCTAATCCATTCATCCAATTTATTCTCAGGATTATAATCTTGTATAAGATCAAAGAAAAAACAGTAAAATCATCAGATAACGTGCCATACCTAATGCCGGTTCTTTGAAAATCAACAAGCGAACATCAAAATAGCAGCCAAAAAGTATGGTGCAACAAAAAAATTAGAAAAATCCAGCAGGCACAAGACGATTAAACCACATCATCACCTTTAACTTTGTTGTCAAGCTGCTTTAGTTCAGCTCTGTGGCCAACTCTACTTAGCTTCTTTTAGGTTAGGGTTTCATAGGAACTGTTTAAGGTTGTGCAGGCAAACTCATTTTAGGGTTTTAGGATAGCAAAGAGGGAAAGAGAGGATGAGCAAGGTGAAGGAAGTAGCTGTGAACACGCAGAAGAAAGGAGAGGAGAGCGTGAAAGTGAAACAGGATGGCTGTGATTCATCCCAAACTAAATGACAGATTGTTTTTTAGCATCTATTCACTCTTTTAATATATGTCTTCTACACATAGTATATTCATTTCAATTCAAATATTTAAAAGTTTCAAGCAATCAAATGTGAAGTACACTTAGGCTCTGTTTGGCAATGAGCTAAAAATTATGACTAAAATTAGCCATAGTTAAAATCTTAAATTTATTTTTAAAAAAATTAAAAAAATATTTTATATCTCATCTCACACAAATTCCAACATTAAACAATCACTTTATTTTATATCCAACACAATTCACAATAAATCAATCAACTTTATTTCATATCCTACACAATTTTTAATATAACCAACTTACTTTATTTCACATCATACACATTTTTCAAAAATGGCTAAAAATTTCAACCAAATCTTCTTTTTTTTCTTATTACCAAACAGAGCCTTAGACATGTACATTTAGGTAGTTTCAATTCCCCAGTTTTGCATCCTCAAACTTGATTTTCATTAGTCTCTGTTTGTTATGCTTTTAACTTTGTTTTGCATTCAATGTGGTTCCTCTTTTTAAATGACTTCACATGATTTCATACAGAGGTTTCTTCTATGATTTATCATATTAAACGCACTTCAAATTGTATACCCTGCATTTACTAGTGCTTTATTGCTTTCAAGTGTACATTATGAAATTCATAATGCATCAGTTGCTTGACCAGAATCAGGTCAATCTCTAATCTTAGCAACAAATTCTTATAGTTTCTTTTTAGTTAATTCAGTAGAGAATCATATGCAATAAAATAGGAAGCAGAAATGATGGGCACAAAAGTTGCTTAGTTGGAGTTTATACAAATATATTCAAATCAGCCAAAATTAAAACCACTTGTTCCAATTTGACATAAATGACTAGAGAGAGAGATTCAAAAGTTGAACTCAAACATTTGTGAAACCGCTATCGATTATAATGAAATTCTAATTTTCTTACTTATCTTATCAGAAATGGTGCGCAGAAGTTACTTGGCATTCTTATTGCAATTGGAGAGGCAGTGGCCTATGTTCTTTCTGGGATGTATGGTAGTGTCAGCCAACTTGGTGCTGGAAATGCTATATTGATAATCCTTCAGCTTTGCTTTGCTGGTATCATTGTCATATGCCTAGATGAACTTCTCCAGAAAGGATATGGTCTTGGATCTGGTATTTCACTTTTCATTGCCACCAACATTTGGTAAGTCTAATTTTTAATCCTTTCAAGCATTTTAATATGGATGCCCCAATGTCCGTTGTATCCTATGCTGAATTTCAAGTACCATACAGTGAAAATATCATCTGGAAAGCATTCAGTCCCACTACCATTAACACTGGAAGGGGTGCTGAATTTGAAGGTGCTGTTATTGCCTTGTTCCATTTACTTATCACACGAACAGACAAGGTTCGTGCACTGCGAGAAGCTTTTTATCGGCAGAATCTCCCGAATGTGACCAATCTACTTGCTACTGTTCTTGTCTTCCTCATTGTTATATATTTCCAAGGATTCCGTGTTGTTCTGCCAGTGAGGTCAAAGAATGCCCGTGGGCAACAGGGGTCTTATCCTATCAAGTTATTTTACACCTCAAACATGCCTATTATATTGCAATCTGCACTTGTTTCCAACTTGTATTTCATTTCTCAGGTATCTGGTAATCATAATTTTTTGCTTTAGCCTAGATGTATTCTAATCCCTTATATCCTTGATGCAGTTGCTTTATAGGAGGTACAGTGGAAATTTTCTTGTAAATCTGCTAGGCAAGTGGAAGGAGTCTGAATATTCTGGTCAGTTTGTTCCTGTTGGGGGAATTGCTTACTACATCACAGCACCATCTAGGTGATTAGATTTATATCTTCTAAATCTTTTACCCTCACATCAGATTTGATTTGATCTGTTTCTTAATGATAGTGTTAAAGATAATGTTGATCTAAAAAATCCTATATTATAATTTAATTTTTTAATTTTTAAAAGAGGATAGTTATTTACTTAAATTATTTGATCACATAAATCTTAATCTCATTTTTAATGTGAAAAATTAGTATCATATCGATGCACCTTGTACCCCTTGCTTTGCCTAGTATTGCTCCTGCTGGTATTTCTATTCTAAAGGCTTTTTCATTACTTCAATGTGATGACGAGATTGAGACTATTTTTGTTGATGAAATTGTGAGCACAGTTGATGGTAGATATTGTCGCTATTTGGTATAATGGAAAGATTGGTCAGCATGTGATGCTACTCGGATTACTAAGGTTGAGTGTAGAAGATTGAACTCGGTCATTCTAGATTTGTATCTATATTCTATCTCATTAGAGTCGAGTTTTCGGGGGAATGATAGCGATCCACCTAAGCATAGAGAGGAATATCGATATACTTATTTTAGGTGCATAGGAAGGAGAAAGGTTTAATTTTATTTTATATTTATCTTTTAATTAAATAATTAAATTCTAATATAGGATTTTTTGGATTTACATCATCTTTGAGATTATCTTTGTCTTCATCACGTAGTTGCGTTGTTTTCTTTTTTGCTAATAGCCTTTTTAAGTTGTTTTCCTTCATATTTATCAACCTTTTTTTTTGAATCTTGCATGCAGTTTGGCTGATATGGCTGCGAATCCTTTCCATGCTATTTTCTATATTGTTTTTATGCTCTCAGCCTGTGCACTTTTCTCTAAGACTTGGATTGAAGTTTCTGGTTCATCAGCAAGAGATGTGGCTAAGCAGCTTAAGGTATATGTCTGTCGTGCTTGTTTATTTTTCTGTCTCCAACCTTAGTTTGTAATTGTCTGGTTGTAAATGAATCCAATTGGTGAATTACTATGTTCTCTTTAGAATATTTTACTTTTCCAGTAATCTTAACGGGATAATTCATGTGCTGCATGGTCTTTTTACTTCTGCATTTTCATTTAAAAAGATCATGACAAAAGGGAAAGAAACTTCTTCTACTTTGCACTCTTTCTATTGCTATTTTTTGTTCTTCACGTCTGTCCATTCACTTAGCCAGATCATGTTTCCTTCACAGCTTTAGATGTCTGAAAGTATCTGTAGAAAGATTGTTCTTCTTTTCATACTTGTCAAGGCCAAAGTTGTGAAGCAAACCTTTATACTAAAAAGCAAATGTGAAAAAAAACCCTTCAAAAGAAAATAGCAATCCAAAGGAAAATGTCAGATTTCATTCAGGATCGTCTATCTATTTCTCTGAGTACTCACAAATTTTTTTTTTTGAAAAGAGCACTGACAATTGTGCTCACCTATGTAGAGTATACAAATTCTATTTAAAATTACTGACTGTTGACCTCTAAAAGGTTCATTATTTGCAGCTCATGTTGCCATTCCGTCCTTCCCTTGATCCATATGTACACATTTTGTTACATTTTCCATTAATCATCAATTATGCCAAAGTAGCTGACATAAAATACTTTTTATCGATTTTATTTTATTTATTTTTTTGATTATGATTAATGTTGAAGATGGCATTATCTCCATTAATAGAACATACAAGTTTTATTTAAAATTTTGAAATGCTACCCGCATGTCTATACATTATCTTTGGTTATCATCTTTCTGCTACCTGACTTACTTCCAGAATAAAAATGAACAATCGTTGCCGACAAGTACTTGTTTCACTGGATGTTGGTGTGCCATTACGATTATACTATTTTATCTCGTAGGAACAACAAATGGTGATGCCAGGTCATCGAGAATCCAATTTGCAGAAGGAGCTGAATCGTTACATTCCAACTGCTGCTGCATTTGGTGGTATGTGCATTGGAGCTCTAACAGTTCTGGCAGATTTCATGGGTGCGATTGGTTCAGGTACTGGTATTCTGCTTGCAGTAACTATCATATATCAGTATTTTGAAACCTTCGAGAAGGAGAGAGCCGGTGAGCTCGGCTTTTTTGGACTCTAGAATTCTGTAACTTTAAGAATTATGTCCACCAAATTGAGCGCTCAGTATTAACCAGGTAGAGCCAATTATTCTTCACGAGGCATAGAATTAATGCAGTTTATTTCATCAAAATCTGTAGGCATTTGCTGTTAGCTTCCTATTTAGGGTAGTTTTACAGTTCGGAAACATGCATGCGTCTGATGGCTTAGTTGGACGTTTCAGCTTTTTGAAGCTTTACAGAGCTATTATTTCCTGCTTTTGTCGTTCTGTTGGGAAGGTAATTATGACTTATTTACATATGAGAAGGAATATTCTTTAGGCGGGTCTGTTGTAAGAAATTTGAGGCAATTTAAGATTTGCTTTAATCATAATAATCTGCTTCATATGATATTTTATTGCATGTTTCAGCCTAATATTTCCCATACATGGTTTTATTTCCATGTTCAATATACTATGGTGGATATTTGTGAATAATTTATGAAGCACCTCATGGTTTTGGTTTCGATTTAGAACACACCAACATTTGCGGTAGTAGTTACAATGTATAGACTGATTCATGACTTGTAGCTCGTGGACTTAAATCAAAATAACATACTCTGGCATTGAGGTTTTGTTGTTGTGGTTACTGTGTGTTATTATTACGCCAGTAATAACCGGAGAACTACACTATTATGAAAAAAAAAGGATATTTACCTACATACCACACCATTTAGTTTTATTTATATATTACTCATCTATTTGTAGTTAATTATGCTATGCACACTCAAAATATTATAAAACTTACATACACACACTTGAGTTAAACTTCAGTTAAAATATATTTGAAAAAAAATATTTTATTAGTAAATCATTAAAATTATATTTTGATGTCTCCTTTCCTTGCCACCACTTAAACATCAAGGTCTTGAGATTTTCACTCAAAATATATTTAAATATCCTTAAAATAATATGATGAACAGTTCAGATTTTTTGTAATCTAACTATAGTTAAGGTTATTAGAAAATTATGATTACTCATTATAATGGAAACAAGTTAAAGTGTGTATATGTAAGATTTTATAATATTTTAAGTGTGCATAGTGTAATTAACTAAGAATGAATAGTTAATGCATAAATAAAGCTAAATGGTGTGGCATGTAGGTAAATATTTCAAAAAAAAAAAAAAGAAACTGGAGAACTACGATTTAGTATTTTCCTGAAAGATCTAGAATACAAGAACTGAAAAACATATGCTACCTGAGATTAAAGTCAAAGGTTTTTTGAGTGTTTAATATTTTCAAGCATCAAGGAGATCAAATATATATTTTTTTATGCTACTTGAAAGCTGAAGAACAAGATAAGTAGACAGATTATGGACTCTTTTTCGGCTGCAATATATAATTTTGCTGTAAGCTGGTCTCCACTCCTAAAGGGCTTCAGGGCTGTTACTGTCTTGTTGATGTAGAACTTGTTTAAAAGCATTATACACTTTTTTTAAAAGCTGTATAATGAGGTGAAAAGCTAATTTATGATGCTTCCAGCCACTACCACCTATCTAATAATTCAGTTCTTATAGTTCACCTATAATTATATTTTTAGTGTGTTTTTTGAAACTTTTTTTACAAGGGTTTGAAAATTTTTTTAGGTCTCTATTTTGCTTTACTGTTGTGTCTCTGTTTTAAATTTTAAAGATTTAAGTTAAAGATTTCACAAAATGTGAATATGAGTGAATTTTAGGGATCTATTAGTAATTTGTCCTATAGCTTTTTTGCAAAGTATCATAATCATAATTAGGAGGGTGATTAATATTAGACGATCTGATTTCTCTTTAGTTTTCTCTTTTGTAAGTGCTGATTACAGTGTAGGGCCTTGTTTGGCATTGAGATTATTTGTCATGTCTTCGAAATTTTAGATTTGTATGTGTAATAAAATTAGTCATATGGACAAGTATAAAATAAAATAAAAAAATATTTGTTTTGAAAAAAATATATAGAATGTGAAATAAATTAATTTTTTATATTAAAATGATGCTGGATGTGATGAAAAGTTAATTTATTTATTGTTTATATTATTTTGACGTAGCAATTATTTTTGTGAAAGGCATGACAAATGATTCTTTAGTGCCTAACCGGCTCTAATGATATGTTCGAAGTCATTTTTAGTTTTTCACTCCTTTAAAAAGTGCTAACTTAATCCCCTCACATTTAAATATAAAGGCCAGTCCATGTCTTTAAAGAGATCACCCTTTATTAGTTTTAATTTAGTTGCTCATCCATTTAATTATTTCAACTTTCCAAAAAAAAAAAAACACTTTCATCCATCTAATTATTTGCATTTTGGTTTCAGTAATATTATGAGTTGAATGCAAAATGCACAAAGAGAAAAATGGCAAGAAACTATTGCGTTTGGATAGCATAATAGATACTGTATTTAGAAGTCTATAATTGTGCAATGCATATAGAAGTGGACTCGAAAGAAGCAAAAAAAAAAATGACGTATTAACTCAATCATATTTCTATGTAGCCATTTTTTTTAGCTATATTGGGCTATTTTTTAACTATGCAGAGTTGCTTTTCAATTAGGGCTGTTATCGGGCCGATTTCGAGCGAGTCAAACTCAACTCAAAATCGAAAATTTTGAGCTCGGTTCGGCTCGAATCAGCTCAGAATTGTAAAAAAAATGTTGAAATGTTATGTATTTAAGAGGATTTGATCTCTAGATCTTGAAGAAAATAAACCTTAAATTTTCTCTACTTTACCACTAAACCACTAACTAAATTATATAAAGTAACAATTTATTTATGTATATATTTATATAATATATCAATATTATTTATGCTATATATATATAATTTCGAGCCAAATCGAATCATGTTTTGAGCGAGCTAGGGCCAACTCGAAATTGGCTCGAAATAAACTTCGAGCCAAAATCCTTAGCTCACGATTCGATTCAAAATTTTCGAACTGATTTCGAGTCGATTCAAAAATCGAACGAGTTCTGAGCGAGTTTCGAATATTTTTAACACCCCTATTTTCAATTACGTGGGACTATTTCAGTTGTGTAGGACTATGTTTCAATGACATAGAAGCATTTTTTTAGTTATAGGGGCATCTTCTATGTACTTTTAATGTGAGTTCCCGTCTTAAAGGAAAAAATAAAAACTTATTTTGTAACTGAATAATTCATAATTTAAAAAGATAGTTATGTAAAGAAATGTCATGTTAATGCATCATTTCTCTTTTCATTTATTTATAGGTCCTACTTCTAAATGCATCGTGTGATTCTAGACTTCTAAACATCCTACCTATTACATTGCTTGAATGCAATAATTTCTCCAAGAGGCTAACCTTCAAACTTGGCTTTTGATCTGTAAAGTTCGAGTAATTCCACTTGCAATCAGATTTGCCAAATTTTTAAAATATCTTGTTATATAATAATAAAAATTGTACTAATAGTTGTATCTGACTAGGAAGCTACATCTCGTGCTTAGTGTGTAGAGCACAGGGTGTAAATTGTGAAATGTATACACCTTACGTAAGTCGTTTAAGTCATAAATACTTGTACAACTTACGTAAGTCGTGTATAGTTCATAATTTACGCTTTGTGCTGCCTACTCAAGTTTTTTTTGTGTGATGTAGTTGCCTAGTTAGCACGAGATCATATATAGCATTTTGAAATTATGTCTTATCTATGACATACAATTATTTCTTAAAAATTTTGTGTCAAATTTGATTTGATAAGTTTTACGTTGGTTATTAATTGCTTAATACAGTCCTTCAAATTTCTCATTTGGGACTTGGGACTTGACAACAGTGCTTATAGTTGATTATCACATTATCAAGAAAAGTGAGCGCTTTAGATGCTTTAGATTAATTATATAAAATGCTAATGAAGTAAATAGTGATGTCATTAGTGTGATCCAAATATAATAAATTAAGTGAAAAAATTCATCTAATGTGCTACATTATAAAAATAATTTATTCAAACATAAAGGTAAGTTTTATGTTATAATAGTAAACTAACAATGATATATGGTGCTGAATGTTAATTTATAAAGAAAAATATATGAATAAAATAAATATTACATAAATAAAAATGCTAAGGTATATAAGTAAGTATTTATAAAAGGATAGAATGAGAAATGAGTATATTCACGAGAAAGAGTAGCATCAATTGAGGATAAATTCAAGAAAATGTGGTTTAAATGATTTGAATATATAAAGCGTAGGCTAATTGGAGTTTCAGTAAGAAAAATTAGGCTATTGGACATTACCTATATAAAAAAAGCAAGGAGGAGAACAAAAAAATATATGACAACAAAATTATAAGAAATGATTTTATACACTTAGAGCTAAATAAGAATTTGTTAATTAATAGAGTGCAATGAAAATAAAGTATTCATATAGCTGACTTTCTCTAGTGGAATAAAGATTTGATTGTTGTTATATGAATACAACTATTTGTTAGTACAAAGATGATATTTTAAAAAATTGTATCGATCACAGTTGAGTCTCCGATGCTTGTGCTTGGCACCACAAACTCATTCAAAATCTAAAGTTAAACTTAACTCGACATTCAATTGCCATTGGCTTAACTTTAATTAATTGTGCTATTGAGTTATCGGCGACCAAGATATCACAGCTGTGTGAATAACACATTTTCTTTTCCTAAAGTTTCTTATAGACGTGATATTTCACCATATAACATTTAGGAGGTATTTGATTTGGTGTTATCTTAATATTATATCATATTCCATAGATGTCATGATATTTAGATAATATTTTTTTAGTATATTATTCAAAAATATAATCAAACTAAATAATTTTTTTTGCTAAATAACATAACATAACATTAAGATAATATTAAACTAAACTCACCCTTAGTCTTATTGCAGATTCATGTAGTTCTTAAAATTGATTATAAGGTATAAAATTCAGATAGCTACTGCATTATACGAGTCAAAGTCAAAAAGTCATTAAATTTGTCCCTTGAATTATCTCACCCAAACTTTAGATCTGAAATATAATTGAATAAGTGTTCCACTGAGCTTTAAGATACCTTATTCTAACATTCATCTTGTTTTAGTGAAGAACAACCAACTTCTCTATTTATTATAATTTTATTTTTTTATTTTCACAAATTTATCATTTTTCATTAGGAGTATAATAGATAATTTGATTTCTGAACTCAATGTGAGCCGGATAACAAAAAAAATTGATATGGGTGAGCATGAGTTTTAATTCATTTATTAAATGAGTCAGATGTAACTTAGACATAATTATGTGAGGTTGGGTTCATGCTATCTATTTATAAAGGAAAATTTAAATATTAACATTTTAAAAATTAAGATATTAAAATTTTAGTAAAACTATATTTTAAACTAAAAAAATGACTTATATAAAAAAAAATTCTGACAGCATCATGCAATCGTTTCGTTCCACATTAAAAAATATTCCAGATCCAACAATAAAAAAAAAAAAATCCACATCACCTTTTTTTAATTTATTTTTATGATAAAATATTCTCACATTTTGTTGACTGAGCTGGAACACGATGAACGGCTGACGTCCATCGTCGTCACACCTCAATCTTTAAAGCTGACGCCGGTGATGGATAGATGCTTATCGACGCACGTGGCGCTCGATGACTGGACCTCAAAATTCCCCACCTTGGGCATATTCGGGCTTCACTTTCTCTCTTTATATCCTTCTTCATCCTCCCTTTTTTTCTATTGATGATTAGATTTTAGATTCCAAACTGTGAATCCATATTGGTAGGATTGTTAAATGATTTGATCTCAAAGATTACAATAAAAAAAATTATTAATTTTCAATTTAAATGAATTAAATTTAATTTAATCTCATTCCGAATTAATTTAGATTTATATGGTTCAAATCAAAGACGTTTGATTAATTGTGATTTGTTAATAAAAAAATTTTAATATTCATATTTTTCATTTATCTTAACCTAATAATAAAAATAAAAATATAAGACTATTTAATTATAAAATATTACATATTTTATTATTAAAAATAAAATATTATATATATATATTAGGTTAAAGTTTTAGATAAAATCACACTATACTTCAAATCTCGAACTCTAAAATTAAAATTTATAATAATATAAAATATTAAATGTTATTCTTTAACACTAAAAATTAAGCTTTAAAGTCAAAACTTTAAATTTTAATATTATATTTTAAATACTATTTATTTCATAAATTAGCTATATATAAAATTCATTATAAACTCAATTTAAATAGATAAAAATCTCTATTATAGACTTGTAAATCATACACAGTAAAATAAAATTTAAGAAAATACATCAATAATTTAATTTATATTTTTTTCAAAAATATCTTATGAAAATATATAATTTTTTAAGATTTTAATATAACACACAAACATGTTATCTCTAATAATAAAATACATAATTTTTTATTATTAAGATGTTTTTCACGTAAATTTCTCTAAATAATAATCTCCTAGATCAAATGAAGTTATGAAAGAAAATTCTAAGCTATACATTAAATTATTATTTGGAATTAATTATATGTATGAATAAAGTTATATTTATTATTATTATTGTAAATTTGATTTTAAATTAATACAATCTTGTTTTATGTTGGCTTAAAATTAGATTGATAAATATCATGTGTCATAAATTTTATTTTTTTAAATAACTTGATTGAATTAGCTAAATTTTTTTAAAATGTAAATTGACTTAATTTTGATTTTATTCAAAATTCAATTCAATTATCAATGTTGGACTGAACGATATGAGGTTTCCCACACCTGCGAAGTTTACTTTCAAATTGAGTTCGCACGTGTGATAGTTTGATTCGAGAACCTGCACACTGCTTTAGGTTCCTCGCGAAGCTGGCCTTTTGGATTTTAGCTTAAAGCTATTCGCAACCTCCTGCTCTCTCTCTCCGCCCTGTTCTACCTCTGGACGGAAGCCAAATGGCCTTTCTCTCTCTATAAAGGCCATGGTTTCACATGGTGTCAGTTGTCACACATCTAAACGAAGAGACGAGAGAGCGAAAGAGAGAGAGAGAGAGCGAAAGTGAGAGAGTTCATCTGCGTTAAATCGATCAGCTTGGCCTCATTGTTGTGAAGAGGCCCTAATCAAGAATGGGTGTAAGTAATTAAGACGTTTTAACTCCGATTTGATTCATCCCTTCGTCTTTTTAGTTGGTTTTTTGTCTCTTTGATCTTGCGCATCAATAGGAGCAAAAGGCAGAAGATAAAGTGCAGGAGGGAGGAGCAGAGCAGGCAGAGGCGAAGGGGAGAAAGGAGAAGAAGGAAGTGAAGAAGGAAAAGAAGGAGGAAGAGCCTCCGGAGATAGTTCTTAGAGTCGAAATGCACTGCGAAGGCTGCGCAAGGAAAGTCGCGAAATCTCTCAGGGGATTTGAAGGTTCTTCTCCATTAGAGCTTAATTGAAGCTTTGGGTTCTTCATTGAAAGCTTGTTTTCACTTACATTAAGTTTGAATAATGGCAGGGGTGGAAGAGATTAATATAGATTGCAAGGGGAAGAAGGTGGTGGTGAAGGGGAAGGCAGCGGATCCAGTGAAGGTATGCGAGAGAGTGCAGAAGAAAGCTGGGAAGAAGGCAGAGATCGTCTCCCCGGTGCCGAAGCCACCAGACGAAGGGAAGGAGGAGGTCAAGGAGCCACCGGTGGCGCCGGAGGAGAAGAAGGAAGAGGTAATGAGCTTAACTCCCTGTTCTGATTCTCTGCTGTGTTACCTAGTTGTATTTTGTTTGTAATTCATGGCATAGATTCAGAAGTTGAATGCAAATTTTATTGAAAAAGCTGCCACCTTGATCTATTTTTTTATCAAGTGCTGTTCTAGCTCTGATTGACTTGTTAGTTTAATGAGAATTTTAGATGTTCTAGAAGATTTTTGTTGAAAAAAATGTTTTTTTTTTTAGATGCTCGTATCATAGGAAATAAGAAAGACTACTGCTGACATCCTATTCAATTATCCTGCCCACATCTTAGATCATGAACCATATAATGGTCTGTTGCTATGTGTCTGTTTTCTTTTCTTTTTGCATTTTTTTATTGCTGAATAATATTTTTCTGCCATTACATTTTTTAGTTGATTATTGGCATATTTTTTTTTCTCATCATTGCCTTTTCTTTATGCCTCACCAAAAGCAGCCAAAGCCAATCACTGTAATTCTAAAAGTTCGCATGCACTGCGAAGCATGCTCTCAAGCTCTACAAAAGAGGATAAAGAAGATGGAAGGTACGCTAAACAGCTTACAGTAACAGAACACCCTTCAAATTTCTAATTTCCTTCCTAAATATATATTGAACAAAGCTGATCTTTAGTTCCTCTGTTTTCTGCGAATGCCAGGCGTGGAATCAGTGGAAACTGATCTGTCGAAAGATCAGGTGATCGTCAAAGGATTTGTAGACCCTGAGAAGCTGGTGGAGAACGTGCAGAGGAGAACAAGGAAGCAAGCTTCTGTTGTGCCGGAAGAAGAAAAGAAGGAAGAGGAAGAGAAGAAGGTCGAAGAGGAAAAGAAAGAAGAAGAGAAGCCTTCGGAGGAGGAGAAGAAAGATGCCAAGGAAGAAGAAGAAGAAGAAGAAGATGACAATAAGAAGCTTGATGTCAGCAATAAAATGGAGTATTGGGGGCCCAAGTACTCCATGGGTTATACTTATGACTACTCACCTGAATTGTTTAGTGATGAGAATCCAAATGCTTGCACCCTTATGTGATTTGAGTATATATAGGCCTTGTTTGGTTGGAGGATGAATTTGGGTAATAAAAGAGAAAATATTTTATTTTATAGAGTTGATGAGAAAGAAATTTATTTTAATATTGAGAGGTGTGTAGGATGTGAAATAAAGTTGATTTTAAGGTTGAAATTTGTGTTGGATGTGAAATAAAGTTGATTTTTAAGGTTGGAATTTGTGTTGGATGTGAAATAAAATTGTTAAAATTTGTGATAAATTTAAAATATAAATAAAATATTCATGTGCCTTTTTTTGGATGGTTACCAAACAAGGTATGCGTGCATATTTGGGAGACTCAGATGTAGATGAAGCTTCTTGGGAAGATCTTCGACAATTAGTTGAGGTAATGTTGATGATCAAAACGTATATGTTTCACTGACAAATGATCTAAGCAAGATTCGATTATAAGGAGACCAAAAAAGAAAGCTTTGGTTCTGCAATTATCGTTCTTGGGGCTCTTGCGTTCTCTCAGGATCCTCCTCTTTCTTTTAAGATGAATACGATTTAAAATATATTATTCAGTATTTATAATTTTAATATAATTATATTTTTAAGTATATATTTAAAAAAAATTGTAAGTGTAGAAAAAATATATATATAAAAAAATTCATTCAATACCTTACTATCATTAGTTGTAAGGTTAATTTAACTTATAATATTTGGACTAGCATAAATAACGCGAATTACTTAGTTATTTTTTATTATTAGATTGATAAAAGTAGATGAAATTTATATATATTTTATTAATTTTAATTACATTTGTAATATTTATAAAAGTTATAGTATAAAAAATAATTTTTTTTATTACTTTAGATGATATTTCGAATATTAATTTTTTATAATAATTTCTAAAATATTCTAACTTTTTTTATGGATTTTTTTTTCATATTAGATGTGTCTGTCGTATTATAAATTTATGTGATTCTGGTATTTTTAATTCTGAATATTTGATCATTGATAGATTTAAACATGTTGCAAAATATATTCGTTTTAATTCAAATGTTAGACATGAATGAAAATGTATTTGTATGATTACAGAAAAATTTTTATAAATGATTATTATCTGGTGAAATTAGATGGAATTCATTTTATAATTTATTCAAATCGTTTTTACCGTATAAAGATTTATTTATTATCTTTTACAATTTGTATACAATTAATTATGATCTTCAATTGTGTTCTTATAATTGAATTTTCTTAAAGAAAGTTTTCAAGTCATTACTACTTTTTAAGAAGTTAAAATTTTTCAAGTTTTTATTATTCAACTTCGCCTTTTTTTTGCCTTACATTTTTTAAATATTTCAAAAAATTTTAAAGTTTAGATTAAAACTAACTTTTAAATTTTTTTATTGCTGATGTGGAGCTAAAATTTAGAAAATATTAAGAAAATAATTTATTTTTATATTCAATTATATTCAATGGCTACTGTGCTTGATCCCTACCAAAGAGCTAATGCTATTGAAATTTTTTATATAAAATATTCTAATTTTTTGAGGAGTAATATTGATGCTGAAAAAACCTTAATTTTTATAACTCTTTAAAATTTATTTTCTCTTTATTATAATGAGTAGATTGCAAGTAGCACTATGAGATGTGTGGAGATATAAGCAGAAACACAGAAAAAATTAAGCATTTTCTACGTTTTTAAGTCAGCGGTAATGAAGAGATCTCATGCTTTAGAGAAAGGAAAAGAATCTGTTGGTGAGCAATCCATGACAGAATCAATCTCCTATAAATTTAAACGAGCTACAGCTTTATTTACTCATCAAGAAGAAATTTAATAATAATATGAGCTTATTGGAGTTGTGAAAAAACTCATTAAAATAATATTGTGTTTTATCTGCTTTGGCTTGAGATGTTCTAGCAACACAAGCATCAAGTGTAGCATCTGAATTAGCTTTTCCTATCACAGGAAGAATAATAAAAAACTATATATAAAAGTAGATTATCTGTTTACTTATCTACATGCTGTTGAGACATAAAATTAACAGTACAATTTCATGGACAAATTCAAGGATAACAGCTCAAAAAAAGAAAAACAGTATCCTAGAAAAATTATTTATAGTTATGAAGAATAAATTTTTTTTATAATATAAAATATTTTTATGAGCTATAATTATTTTATTGTAAATTTTTCAGTAATATTAATAACTTTTTTAGAAATATTTTTTATGTTATTCTTTTAGAAATATTTAAAATATAAAATATTTTTTTTAATAAAATACAAAAAAAAATTATATTTTTTAATTAAATACACATGACTTGACCCAAATACATTGATCCGGATCGGACCCGAACTAGTTCCAAGTTAGATTAACTGATTTTGGATCGGTTGGAACCTAATCGGACCGGTCTAAGTCCAAGACTGGACCGGAATTAAAATTATGGAGGACTTTTGAGAAGTGTTATCAATCAATTGAAGTTGACATGTACATTGATTGGCCCAATTTCAAGTTGACTTTTAGATAAAAATCACTCAATGCACAATTATAAAATTGTTATATTAGCTTAGCTAATCCTCAAATTAAATACCATCAGTTTATTCTTCTTGTATCTCATTCTTTTCGATTATATTACTATGGCTTTTAACTTAATATTGGGTTTTAAGTTGACTTGAAATCGAGTCAATTTGAATCGAATCAACTCAATCAAGTAATTTGAATGAATTTTGAATCTAGTTTATGTATCTTGAGTCTATTTTAAGTTAATTTAAACTCGATAAAAATTGATTTTTTGCTAACTCTATGAATTGATATACAGTTCTACATATATGAAGCAATTTACACATCTTATTTTGTCTCTTTTAACTTTTTTTTTCTCATTTTGTAGTCCTAAGATGACTCATGGTCAAAAAGGATGAGAAATAATTATCGAATGATGTCCCAAAAAAGGGGAGTCACTAGTACAAGAAGCAGCACCTGACGGGTTTGTAAGCTTGAAATGAGAAGTGAGTGAAGCACATGAATGAATCATCCCACATTGGAAGAGATGAAGTTTATAAATTGTATAAATAAATAACATAATTTTGAATGGTAGAGATATCTTTTAGGATAAAATTATGAGATTAATGATAAAAAATTTTATAGTGAAATATACTTAAGCAAGAGTTAGATAAGTAACCACTTAGAAAGTACTCAATTCACACACTTTCCGAAGGCCAAAGCAAATGATATATACCTCTACATTGGGAACCAGAAATTAATGTTACAAGTCAATAGAGCATCATCCACGAAAATCCAATGGAATATAGGTATAGAAAAAGGCTTTTGTTGGTGTTTTGGAAGAAAAAAGTGTAGCATTTTGTGTCACAAACATAGAATTATTGTTCTTTTTAGTTTTAGAAAACTGCATAATTTATGCACTTTTCAAAAAAATCACCTATTTTGAGATTACTTCAATTCAAATATGTTTAACTATAAAATTCTAGTCACTACCTGCTTGATTTTTCTCAAGAGGTGTTTGTCTCTATAGTTTAGGACCATAAGATATTACAAAAAAAGAATGGTCATTAAATATTTATAGGGGTAAATTGCATTTGAGTTCTTGAGATTGGAAATGTGTTGTAAATTAGTCTCAATTTTTTAAAATCTCGATTTAAGTTATAAAAATGGTGTCATTAAGTCCCATATTAAAAATTAACTTTATTTCATATTCTACACACATTACTAAAATAATAACTAATTTATATCACATTCCTCACATATCTCAACATAAAGACTAACTTTATATCACTGCTCTCATATATCTTTAACATAATAACTAATTTTATTCACATCATTCATAATTTTTAATAAAAAAATCTCTATCCAGATTTAATTTTAACCTCCTTAAATTTAACTTTACAAATAAATAGACTCTTAATGTTAAATTTTTACTATTATTATTATATCATAAACTTTTTTTCACTCATTAAACTTTTTGATTTTTTAGAATATAATTTTGAAATATTAATATTAATATTTTTTATTTTAAATTTTTTAAAGTGAAGAAAACATGAAATGAAGAAATTAAATTTTATATTTTTATTAATCTTTTAAGAAAAGTGAGGATAGAATGGCATAATAATTTTTTAAGATGTATAAATAGTTTAAATTAATAAAAAATAATCAAATTTTATATTTTTTATTAGAAAAATTTAGTGAAAAGACTACGTTCCAAAAAACGGATCTCTATAATAATTTTACAGCCTCAAAAATCAAAAAATAAATATTTTAAAAAAATTAAAAATTAATTTACAATGCGCACTCGACTTCATAGGCTCGCACAATGGCGTAGCCACATGTGCATCAGGCAGTGCAGCTGCACTCCTTAATTTTTTATTTTTTCTAAAAAATATATGAGCTTATTTTAACGCATATTTAAAATTTTATGAAATAAATATTATACCATAAATTGAGATAATAGGCTGAACAAGTTTTTAGATAATTACATTAAAAATATATTTAGATAAATTAAAATTTTAATTTTTTATATATTTCTTATAAATTATTCGACATATAAGTCATATGTATAGACTTCATATTAGTGAGAATTCGATCAACCAAAAAAAATGTTTATATATTTAATATTAAAATCAAAAAACTATTATGCAGCTCTAATAAATGATCAATTAACTGATTATAATTTAGAATTATAATTCATTAAATTATTCTGCAGATTAACACTTAATTTATTAAATAATTTAATCTATTAAAAATTTAAATTACAATTGTTATAATGTTGTTATAAAAAATTTATTTAATTCCTTAGTTTGAGAACTTGGCTTGGCCATTGGGCTTAGATGTTTTTTTTTTTTTTGGAAAACCAATTTATTCTATTTATAAACTTTGTAGTCTAGCCCTGTTTGACGCGAGGACCAAAACAGAACTAAAACAGGACTAAAATGGTACTAATTTAAAAAACAATAATAATAATAATAATAATAATAATAATATATAAATATTTTAAATTATTTTACACAAATTCAAATATAAAAAATATTATTTTACTTTATATACTCAACAGTTTAAAATAAAAATATCAACTTTATTTCACATTCTAGACCAAAATATTTAAATCGTGTATTTTGATCTAAGATGTGAAATAAAATTTATATTTTTATTAAAAACTATTGAGTATGTGAAGTAAAATATTATTTTTTATATTAAAATTTGTGTAGAATAATTAAAATAATTTATTTATTATTATTATTGTTATTTTTTAAACTAGTACTATTTTAGTCCTGATACTAAATTAAATGAAACATAAGAAAAAAGATTTAGGGGGCGTTTGGTTCGTTGTTATCTTGGTGTTATGTTATGTAATTTAGATGTCATGACATCTAGATGTCATCTTTTGATAATAATTTTATAATCTAATAGAAGATTATTTGTAGATGTCATTAAACCAAACAATTGCCTTCTCTAGATAACATAACATAACATCAAGATAACATTGAACCAAACGCCCCCTAAATATTCACAAAAAAATTTGCAAATATCTGAATATATAATTTTTGTTTTTGTTTTTGTTTTTTTGGTGTGAGGGATGAGGATGGAAACTACGTTACAGCAACGACATGTGTACTTATAATTGTACATAAATTATCAGCAATAAATAAAATAGTGAGAGGTGAGTTTTTATCGGTGAAAAGGTTGTACATTTTTTGTGTTATAAAAATTTAACTTTAATTTAAAAAAATTAATTTTAAGAGAGAATAATACAAAATATTAAAATTTGATTATAAATTTAATTCCATATATTTTGTTATCTAAAAAGAATATTATCTGCATAAATGTAAAAATGTTTAATAATTTTAATTTTTTTTTACAATCTCATTTATGTCAGTTTGCCATGGCCGTTTGGAAGGAGAAAAGTTGATAAAAAGAAATAAATTAAAATTTAAGTGTCATTTTTTTTTTCATAAAAAACTATCAGCCTTCCGTTCTGCCGTGCCTTCCAAGAGGGAGAGAAGCTTAGACCCGCCGCATAATTTCATTTGCGTGCGGATAGATGATGTGGCGTACATTGTGTATGAAATTTTTTTTTGAGATTTGAGCTTCAAGATTTTAAAATGCTCGATATTCAAATTAATATTTAATTTAAAAATAAGGAAATTTACATACAGAATACTGAATTCATCACAAATTACATATTTCACCATCTTTTAGTAAATATTACGCATTTCACACTCTGTTTATGGGTTTTACATTTCTATTATAATAATGGCCAACACAACAGAGTGTGAAATACATAATATTTACTAAAAGATAGTGAAATACATAATTTGTGATGAATTCAATGTTCTGTATGTAAATCTCCCTTAAAAATATTTACTCATTAAATCTTTTGTGTCGAATTATGAGTCAATTTATAGTTAGTAATTTTATTGAGCAAAATTCAAATTACAGTTTAATTGGATGGATTCGAATTGAATTAAACCGAATTTTATTTTTAAATAAAATTTATAAATCATTTATTATTTTTTAAAAATATAAGATATAATGATCAAAAAATGTATTAATTAGTTAAGCCGATAGATATAGTTAATTTATATTTTAAATCTATGATAGCCACTTAGTTTTTAGTTTAAAATTATTCAATTCACAATATGATTTGAGCTGACATTATTAAGATTCGAGTTAGATCAAAATTAAATACTAGTTATGTTGAGCCAGTTTGAACTTAAAAATTCTGTTCATGATCCATACTTGAATCGATCTATAAATCAGGAACTCGGATTATTTTCATATTTATTAACACTATCAAGAATGAAGAAATTAAAAAAATTACACGAAAACGTTCCTCAGAAAAAGCTTCTAATATCAACTATCATCAACAAATAATTATTATTGAAAAAAGATATTTTTGACAAGATTGGCTAATCATATGAAATTCTTCATTGAAGAGAATTCTCGACTGAGAATAGAATTTTAGGACAGTGTCTTCGATGAAGGTGGGATACCAGATTATATGTGGGAGGTCAATTATACTACAATTGTACCACCCACATTACAATTGTCCTCAAATTACATCTTATTATAAAAGATTAATTTTAATATTATATTATAATATCCTATGATTAAATATAAAAATATTATTTATTTTAATTTTAAAAAATTATAAAATTTGATGTGTTTCTCAAAAGGTCAACGTCATTATACTACTCTAACTAAATTATATTTAATTACGAAAATTCTATTATTATTCTCCTTACCTTCTTCAAACTTGACTATTATAGGCTATTTTAAGCTCTCTTTAGTTTTAAGTGTTAATGTATCATAGAGAATTTAGTTATTATTGATAGCGAGTTACAAGTTGAGAGAGGGTATAATTGTATTACAGGTGAATTTACTACTCATGCTCTCTATCTTTCAGAAAAAAATTGAGACAATTAAAGGGTGTTAACTTTGGTAAGGAGAATTTTTTTTGTGCATCGGTGCACAATGCACAAGCCAATTAGAGCACGACACATTAACACCAGGGTTTTCAGAACCGGACCGGACCGGCCGGTTCGACCGGTTCAACCGGGAACCGGCCCAAGGTCCGGTCTGGTTCAATATTAGAACCGAAATCAAGAAAATACTGGGTTGGACCGGTAAAAACCGGGTTGAACCGGTAAAAATCAGTCCAACCGCCAAACCGGAATTATTATTTGAGCTTCTTATTTTATTTTTATACATTAATATTTGGGGATTAATATTTTAATATTGATGCTATATTTTGAATAATAATTATTTTATATAATGAATGTTTAGTTAATTTATTATTTTTTTATCATGAATTTATTTCGAATTGTTATAAAAGAGACAAAGTATTTTGAATGACAAATTGACAAGAAAAGTAATTATATTCGTTTTGTTTTGTAATTTTTAATTTTTATACATTTCTTTTAGTAGTAAATTTTTTTAAATTAGTTGTACTATTTTTATTCAAAATATTTTTTATCATATTTTAAAAATTAATCTCACATTTAAAAAATTTATATTTAATTATAATGTAATTATTAAGTCATCCGGTTGAATCACGGTTCAACCGGACAGGTTGAACCGATAAAACCATGAACAGGTCGATTGACCGGTTCGATCTTCGATCCGGTTCTGAAAACCTTGATTAGCACGCATGACTCACTTTTTTTTACGTGTCGTGTGTTAATTGGGCTTGTGCACCGTCCCCAAAAATTTCTCCTAGCATTTAAGCGCAGGTTTCTCGGTCAACGCTGCATCAACGGCTACACGATTGGTGATCATTCAGACATTGTAGCCTTTCGTGATCGTAGTACAACTCTCGCCTTCTCCGTTCCCCCGCTTTCAGCTTTTGCAGTACAAACAGCGATTAGCTCAGCGAAAAAAGTACAAATTCGATGTTCAAAAAAAAAAAAAAAAATCTTCGCTTTCGTCTTCCCCAAAAAAAAAAAAAAAAAAAACTTCGCTTTCTTATTTAATCCCCTTCAGCAACGGCTCAATGGCATCCTTCCAGTCATGGCGACGCTACTCTCCCGCCTCCTCCTCATCGTTCTCTTCCTATCCGCAGCCCTCTCCGCCTCCGCACACGGCGGGGCCGGAGTCGACGATGGCGACGCCAACTCGCCGCCGCCGAACCTGCGCGCCCGATCGCTGATCCTGGTCAAGATCTGGTGCCTGATCATAGTCTTCGCCGGCACCTTCGCCGGCGGGATATCCCCCTACTTCCTCAAGTGGAACGAGGCGTTCCTCGCGCTCGGCACGCAGTTCGCCGGCGGCGTCTTCTTAGGCACCGCGCTGATGCATTTCCTCAGCGATTCGGACAAAACATTCGGGGATCTGACGGAGAAAGAGTACCCTTTCGCTTTTATGCTGGCGAGCGCGGGGTACCTGGTGACTATGCTTGCCGATTGCGCCATAACCGCCGTCGTATCGCGTGGGAAGAGTGTCCAGGATGTTGAAGAAGGTAATCTTTATGCTTCTCTTTGCTTTCGTTCGATCTTTGCTTGAACTGCTCGACTTGGAAGCATTTTGATGTGTAATCCAATAAACAACTAAATTTTTTTCGGTTTTTCCGTTGATGGAAACAAATTTCTCTGTAAAATCTTTTTCTCTAGAAATCTGCACTTCTACCGAACTTCTGATTGTTTTCACATATCTTTATTAACTTCGTTGCATTTATTAACTGATGGTGAATGTGCTGATTCAGGAAAAATTCAAGAGGGAAGATCTGAAAATAGTGGCTTTGTTTCCCATTCTCAGCCAGAGGTGAGCTTTCTGCAACGAGCTATATAATCTGTTTAGCTCAGAGAATAGGGCTAGAGAGAAACAAGGATTTGATTCTAAAAACTTGTTAGTTTCAACATTGTTAGGAAATCGTTGTAAACAGTGAGATATGTTGATTTTGGGGGTCAACAAGCCCGTGTAAGTGGTTTCCTCCTAAACGAGATCATCTAATCTCATCTAAATTTCCAAAACTAAGAAGAAAACCAAAATAAAGGTGAGAAATTCTTAGAAGAAGCCATAGCAGCAGAAAGATGAAGAACACGAGAAATCCTTATAAGAAGTTTGAAGTTTTTGCTCCTCTGCCACTTCTCCTTGCAGGATGCAGTTGCACATGATCAGTCTGTCAAAACTCTCCTCTTGAAGACCAGCTCTTTCGGAGATAGCATTCTATTGATTGTGGCCTTGTGCTTTCATTCTGTTTTTGAAGGAATTGCAATTGGTGTTGCAGGTAAGATATAATTAACAAGCTTCAGTTTGTAGCAGACTTTCTTTACAAAGTTTCTATAGCAGTTACTGCACCAACTGTTTTGAGTAATAAACATGGAAAGAATTAGCAAGTTGAACCATATTTTTGCATTAGAAATAGAGGATAGTGTTAGAGATGTTCCAAATTCTTACGTTAATTACACTTAAAGATTCCTCTTTGCGTTTGCACAATCTCTTTCATTGAGTGCATTTAAGTGATTACGTTGCAAAAAACAAACTTTGGAACCTTAACAACATGTAACTAAGGTAGGACTTTGGAGTATCTAATTCTCCCTAAAGGGGTGTGTATGATACATACAAAACTCAGGATGCGAGAGGATTGTATAAGATGGTTTGATCATATCTATCATCAATTATAGTCTTGTATTCTTTACTGAAAAGAAAACAAAAAGTGACCAGAGTTATTGATCACTGGGGATTAATGACTTGTGCTTTTTAGATAAAGCTGAATTGAAACGAAAATTCTATGCAGCTGACTTGAATTCAGTCCTCTCATATTTTTGAACGAATAATATGCAGAAAACCAAGCTGACGCATGGAAGGCATTGTGGACTGTGAGCCTCCACAAGATATTTGCGGCCATTGCCATGGGAATTGCTCTCCTGAGAATGATTCCGAACCGGCCATTGCTCTCATGTGTAGCTTACGCCTTCGCCTTTGCCATTTCCAGCCCCATCGGCGTTGCCATCGGGATCATTATCGATGAGACAACTGAGGGCCGGATCGCCGACTGGATCTATGCAATCTCCATGGGACTCGCCTGTGGGATCTTTGTTTATATTGCCATCAATCATCTTCTCGCCAAGGGTTACAAACCTCTGAAGCCTGTTGCTGCAGATTCACCTTTCACTCGCTGGGTGGCTGTGTTGCTGGGGATTGCTGTAATTGCTGTGGTGATGATATGGGACACTTGAGAACTACTGTGGAGTAGGGAAAGGGGAGTGCTTGCCACTTTTTGTCTACATATATTCCGTATTTCTAAAATCATATTTCCAATTATACTTGATACTAAATGTGGATAAATATGAATTGTAGGATAATTTAGAATGTGTGGGATTTCTTGATAAAAAAATGGTCCTCCAAGTACTTTTAGAATCACCATACTTTATTTATTTAAGGAAAAAGTTTGAATTGCATATACACACAACTCACCTTTCAAAAAAATGCATAAACATTATTGAAAAATGCAAGTTAATGAAGTTAAAATAGAATGAAGTTTGAACCCAATTGATTAAACAGGTACAATATATCCATGAGTTTGATGTAACTGAAAAGGCCAATCGAAACTAACATATTAAAAAATTCTAAGGTTGAAATAGACGCAACAAATATCCCTGTCTAATATATTTCGAAAGATGATCATACTGCTCAGTAATTTTTCTTCCTAATAACTTTTGCCCTCTGTCATCTTATAGTCTGCAAGGAGTCCATACTCCTCTGTTATCTTAGAAGTTTATCAAGTGCCTCTACTAACCTTCTTTGTATCGGGTTGTTACAACACCTCTTTTGCTTATGATAGCATTTGAGACACCTCATGTGTTACAACACCTCATCTTAGTCTTTGTTTTATTGACAACACCTATCGAACAGATGCTAAGGACTAGATGTGTTGGATCTCATGTTGCTATTGCATATGCCATTTTTATTAACACCTTTTGTACCGATGCCTGTGTTCCTAACATTTGAGATCTCAGTTCTTTTAAGGTGTCAACATTGTATGTTGACTCATTGGCATCTTTTGGTGAGACTTGGGATTGAGGTGCCAAACATCAGTTCTTTCAAGGTGCCACTACTATGGAGAGATTTTTCGACATTATTTAGTGATACTTGATATTGGAACATCAAGCCTCAACTTCTTTTGAAGTATTAATGTTGTAGAGCAATTTCTCAATATCCTTTGGTGAGACTTGAAGTTGGGGTGTCAAATTCTAACGTCTTCAAAGATATTGCCATTTTAAGAGAATTCCTAGGACACGTTTTCTATGGAGATTTAAGTTGGGGCATCAAGCGTTGAGATGTCAACATTGTAGGGTAACACTTTCATCATCTTTTAGTGAGACTTGATGGTATCCTTCACTCTCATTTCCCCTGAGGATGACTCAAGGAATTTACTAGTTACCCCACAATCCATATTGATCTGCAAGGTCAATATTTCTTAGGGAACATTCACTTTGAATCTTTAACATCATGAGAAGTTATTCTCAGGAACCTACTAGAAATCCTCAAGTTTTAATAATGTTATCCTTGAGATCTCTTTTAATGCCCAAGTTCAGCATGCAGATGTCATTCAAGTTCAATAGGGATGTAAATGAATCAAGTGTTCGGTAATCAACTTGATACTCAGTTCCATAAGAGCTCATCATGTTCGGTTTGTCAATTATTGAAGAAGCTTGAATGTAATTTAAAGCTCGATTGATAAATGAACATGTCTGAACTTACTATTGTTCAGTTCATTGATGTTCTTGAACTGTTCGAATGAGTTCATGCTTGATTATAAGGCTCAATAGAATGTATTTTTGAAGCTCAATTAATGACTGATTTAGATACTTTAATACATCTTATTTATTAATCAGAAGAAAAACTTATGAATTTTGAATTAGCATGTTGATAAGCCTATTCATGAACACATTAAGATCTTTGATAAGAGCTTACTTATAATTTTTATGTTCGTGAACTCAAATGTATATGTGCTCGTTCGTAGTTATAAAGATGGTTTTATGTTTTTTATAGTCTGGCCTTGTTTGGTTGAGTATTAAATTTAAGTAAGGAAAGAGAAAAATATTTTATTTTATAGAGTTGAAAAAAAAAATATTTTAATATTGAGAGGTGTGTAAGATTGAAATAAAGTTAATTTTAAGATTGAAATAAAGTTAATTTTAAGATTAAAATTTATATTGGACGTGAAATAAAGTTACTTTTTAATATTGAAATTTGTGTTAGATGTGAAATAAAATTATTAAAATTTATAATATTATTAAAATATTATTTGGCTAAATTTAGAAGCTTGTCAAACAAGCCTTTTAGAGGGGCTGGCTGAATTTCATTTCACTTATAGAGACAACTGAGGGCTAGGACTTCAATTATTCATTTTCTTCTTCCTTTGAGCATGGGGGAGCGCTAGATCTTCTTTTTGTGGAGGGAAAAAAAAAATAGGAGAGGGGCTGGATCAAGCTCAAGAGCTTCGTCATCATATTCATCTTCTTCTTCCTCCTATTGAATTGAATGTAGTAGGGGATTTAGATCTTGAGCCCATATAGATCTTCCTCTTCTCCCTCTTGATGTATTCTTCTCATGTACTACTCCCTTTATGTACATATGTCTAGTGAAATATCTTCTTTGCCTTAGAACATGACAGACCCAAATTTTGTAATTAGATCTATCCCAATTTAGAACCAAATGGCTATTACAGATATGAGATTAGGAAGAAGAAGAGGAGAGGAGAGGAGAGGGGAGGAGAGGAAGAAAAAGACAAACAACTCTCTCCCTAACTTCTCCCGTTAACTTTATTTGTATCTCCTCCTTACAGGTTTTGGATTTTGACTTACTAACCTAAAAAACTCATGGGTTGTGTCTGACTCAACTACATGACTTGATGAGTTTAAGCGGCTTGTTGAGTTTGAAGCTTCTAGGTTGCACGCGGCTCCAAGCGATCACCAACTAACATAATCCTAGAGCAAAGATGGTTTCTCCCTTATTCTGGATGACCACCTCTGTGCATCTCCTCCTCCAGCCCTTCCCACCTCTGCGGCTGAGGTTTTATTCAGTGTTGGAGTCCCCAGCTTGGATGATGCAAGAGGTGTTCCAAGGTCACTGAGATTTGTATCAACTTCCTCCCTCCTTTGGAAATCGACCTTGTCCTCAAGGTCAAGTTGTGGCTAGTCTCCTTTGAACTCAGACGCGGATACCAAGGTGGAGTCTTCTTGCACTAATCCTTCCCACTAAACTGGTACTTGCTCTTCCAAGTTTGCACCTTTTTGGATCATCCTCTTTCTAAGGATGGCCAGTTGTTGAAACAGGGATTGTCCATCTACCAATCCATCTAGCAGTCGAGTGAAAGCAGTGATTTTGCTTGTAGGGTTTGAGCAGGGACACATGGAAGACTATGTGAGATTGCTCTGGTAAGACCAATTTGTATGCTACGTTCCTGACTCGTTGCAAGACCTCATACGGTCCATAGAAGTGCCTACGGAGTTTGGAGTAAGTGTGTTACCTCAGGGAGAGCTATCAGTATGGTTGTAACTTGATCATAAGTTGGTCCCCTATTTTGAATTGTAGATCTCTCCTCTTCTTATCTGCTTCGCGTTTCATGCAATGGCGAGTGCGAAGTAGGTTTTCTTTAAACTGACGAAGTATAGCATCTCTTCACATCAGCATATTGTCTACAACTTCTACAGGCATGGAGTTGCTTTCATAATGGTGTATTGAGGGCGGAAGTCGCTAATACAACACCTGAAATGGCGACATCCCAATGGCTGAGTGATATGAGGTATTATATAAAAACTCTGCCCAAGGTAAGTAGTTGAGCCAAGTTGTAGGAGTTTCCATGGTGAAGCATTCCAGGTATTGTTCCAACCCTATTTGTCACCTCTGTTTGGCCTTTTATTTTTAGATGGTAGGCTGTGCTGAAATTTAACTTAGTCCCACTTAGGCAAAACAGTTTTCTCCAAAAAATGACTCATAAAGATTTTATCTCGATCTATAGTAATTGACCTGGGTAATCCATGCAGGCAACATATCTCAACCACAAAGATAGAGGCAACTTTGGTCACTAAAAGATTTGGCGATGAAGTGGGCGTAGTTGGAGAGGCTATTGACGACAACTAATATTGTTGTTTTTCTCCCTGATGGTGGAAATCCAATAATGAAATCCATGGTGACCTCATCCTGGACTGACCCGAGCAAAGGTAGTGGTTGCAGAAGACTTGCTTGTGGTAAAGGTTGATCTTTTGTTGCTTGGCAGACTAGACAAGATTGGATAAAATCTTGAATGTCTTTTTTCATGTTTTCCCAATGATATTGCAAGGCTATTCTGTAGTGGGTCTTTTTCACTCCTCCATGTCCACCAATTGGGCTGGAATGAAATTCCTGCAGGATTTGTTCAATAATCTCATGCTTGGGTGGAACAACCAGTCGATTTTTGCAGTATAACAATCCTTCTCGGCTTGCATAATGTTCATATTTTTCTGCCTTCTTTGATTGCCTGAATGAAGGTTTGGATTTTGGGGTCTTCCATGATGGCTTCCATGGCTCTTTTATCACAGGATTGACTTGGCAACTTACCGTTAGCTTCTCTCCCAGTTTTCTCCCTCCTTTTCCATCTTCCTAGATAGGGAATCAACTCTATTACATGTTCTAGGGTTGTACTCAATAGTGTAATCAAATCCCAATAATTTGACTAGGAATTTGTTGCTCTGGTGTTTGTATCACCTGAATCATCAACTTCTGGTCAGTCCTGATAGTAAACTTAACTTTAAAGTGTTCTTTAGATTTTTTCATGATTTCCAGCAATTCTATGATCTAGATGTGCGAAAGATTCTTCCGTCAACAGCAATTAACAGAATTTCTATTTAACATTCCTATACATGCATGGTTAAAATTGTTCAACTTCAAATTCTTTTAAATGGGTAAAATTTATAGAACAAAACTCTAAAGTAAAAATCTAACAATTATCTATTGAATTTTTTTTCCATGATCTAACCAAAGTTAAACGAGCTAACAAAGGAGACAAACCTGCTAAACTCATATCACACAAAACATATACTTTCGTTCTCTAATGAAAAATATTGGTAGCCTTCTGAAATAATCAAGCCAATAATTTTCAAGACATTACCACAGAACGCTGGAGATTGGTCGAGGAAGTATACAATTACAAACTCGTAAGCATTTAGTAGCCATAGTCATAAGAAAACTCCGAAACACCAACCATGGCGCTCAGCACTTGAGAGAGGAGATAAAAGCTGCCCACAAACACTATAACGATGAGGATCGCGGTGATGGGATTCTTTAGAAGCTCGAGTATGGGCTGGAGAATGGTGTAGATGGCACCAGTGCTTACGGTGATGATGTAGAGGCCATATCTCCTCACATTATCCCAAAATTCTTCCATCAGAGGACCCTCGGGACCCAGAGCCATGGCTTTCTCCTCCCCACCAAAGCCTAGAACAAGAAAACCCAGAGCAAAGGAGAACCCGGCTAAGAGAAGCAATCTTCTTAGGCCTTCGTTAGACGAATCCTCTTCCGGCAACAGATCCTTTTCTGCAAATACCTTGGATGGAGCACTGGCGACGCCGAGGTTTCGAACGGAGGGGGAATTAATGCCGCCGGTCGATCTTGCCGATGGATTCGGCCTCAGTGTTGTTGACGGGACAAACGAGAGGGAGAAACAGAGATGGAGTTGATGGCCATGGATCGCGGGGTGGAAGTGAGGCCTCACGAGGCGGGAAGAACAAGCCTTCATTGTTGCCGATGAAGCCCTTCCTAGATCATCCTGCCGACGCGAGAAAATTGGGGAAAAGATAAGAAGGAAAGATAGGATTTTTTTTAAAGTAAAAAAGGAAAAAAAAAGATAGGATTTTTTAAAGAGTAGAAAAGGTATGATTTCTATTTAAAAAAAGATCTCCCTTTATTTATGAATTAGGGCACGAAGAAAATTTTTCATTACAGTGTAGCCCCTTGTGGACTTGTTCTTAATAACTATTTTAAATCTGAGACTTTTTAATATCTAGACAGTTTTTTTCTTGTTGAGTTTAAAGAACATCACTTTGTTAAGTTATTTTGCTTCAGAAGTTTCATTGAATTCACTCATCAGACATCACTTATAATGCTGTCAACTTTGATCCAACATTTAAGATCGATCTAAACTTAAATTGAATTTTTAATTGCGTCAAGTGATTCGACTAATGCGTTATTTTTATGGTTTGAATTTTTTGTCAATTCAGTCATGAACCGACATAGAATCTGATCAAAAAATAAAAATAAAAAATATTATTTGTAATATTTATATATATAATTAGTTTAAGTAGATTAATTTTTGCAGCCGCTTAATGAATTGTTATATTAGAATTTATTTTACAGTTGATTGCTCAAACTCAATTGACTTGTACATTAAAATTTTTTTAATCATTAAATTTAAATAAACAATCGTAATTTAAGTTAATTGAATAAAATGAATATATTTATATTTAAGATTTTAACTCAAAGTTTGAAATTAATAAAAAGTCAGATCAATTTTAATTTAGATCATGTTTGAATCAATAATAAACAAGCCAAGCTCAAATCAGGTTGAATTTTTTTTATTCATATTTTGGATGACGGAGAACATAAGGTTTCTCAAAATCACATAAATTATTGCATATTTTTATTGCTTGATTTTTCTCTTCACAATTGGAGTATATGCTTCAACTCAGTTCTTCTTCTAGATAACATCTACGATCAATTTTTTTCGAATTTTTTTCTTTCATCAACATATTTATATCGTTGAACAGTATAAAAATAGTGAAATGCAGTTGCATTTTAAATTAAACACGTTCTTCGCTCATACATTTATGAATCTTACCAGGGAGCAATTTTGAATTGCTCAACTCCTGCTTAAATTCTTAATTACTTTAGATTGTGTCAAAGAAATATAGTAATCTGAAAATTTATGTCAATTTAATGACAAATATGATTGCCTGATAATGGACTTGATTGAAAGGTGTTGAGAATCTCAGACAACCGAATAAATCAAATTAAATATTTATTCTTTTAAATCTAATTAAAATTCGGTGGATAGTCTTATATGGCAATGTGGTCAAGATGAAAATTAAATTTAGGAATAATTGCATTTAGGTCCCTGAGTTTTAACACTTAATAATGCATAGGTTCATATTTTTAAAATTATAACATCGAAGTCCTGAGTTTTAATAAATTATCAAATAAATTCTTTTTTTAGTTTTTTATTATTAAAATTTTTTAAAATTACCGTTATACTCCTCCCCTTCTCTCAGTCCTCCAGAGGCCGCCTCTCTCTCTTCTCCCGATCCACATGTACGGGCGACACATGATCGAGAGGGGAGAGAGAGGAGGAGGGGGTATAATAGTAATTTTTAAAAAAAATTAATAATAAAAAATTAAAAAAAATTATTTGATAATTTATTAAAATTTAGAAACTCTGATGTTATAATTTAAAAAAATATAAATTTATGTATTATTAAGTTTTAAATTTAAAAATCTAGGTGTAATTATTCCTTAAATTTATTATTTCTTATACAATATATACTATATAAATAAATGTAGTATTTTGATTTGGAGAACCTCCTCGCGCTGCCCCTGAGTCACCCACCCTCCCAATGGACTTAAATTAACCTTCCTTAAAAAGTGGTGCCGAGGGAGACTCTGGGGAGCGGCGGAGGAGGTGGAGAGAGAATGCCGAGACTGGAGAAGGAAAGCGGAGTCCACGGGAGGAGGAGCGAGTGAGGCTGTGGGTGACGGGAGAGGGGAGGCTTTGCTGCCTCTACCCACTGTGCCTTCACCCGCCCTGATCAAATCCTCGCCCCCTCTCTTCCGGCAAAGTACTAAAACTTCTGCTGGCCATCTCCTCCACCGCCTTCTTCGGCTTCATCACTCTCCGCCGCCGCCGACACAACCTCCGCTGCCTCCTTAGGGCATCTCACTGCGTCGGTGCCGTTTTCTGCTTAAATCCACCGCTCCGGCGGCGCGCAGAGATCAGGGTCCCTTTTTGAGCCCCAAGCTCCCTCGCCAGTCCCTCAGGCCTCTCCTCTAATTCTTTTTTTCTTTACCCTGCCGGAAGAGGCTGGCCGCGAACCTCTTCTCTCCGCTGCTCCTCCTTCCCCGGTCTTGTCCACATGGGGAGTTTATCACAGAACCCGAAGCTTTTCCGCTTGACAACCTTCCTCGGATTCGTCTGATGTTCTTGTTCACACCTTGATCCTTCGTCGGCGCGTTCTCCACTGCTCGCATGGCGGCGTCAGTAGCAGCTTCATTCGATTTTCTGGGATGGAGGGAAGATATCATCTCGCAGGAGCGCGGAAGCCGAGTCGTTCATTACTTCCTTGACGACTCCTTAGGAAAATCTCATCTCGCCGTCGTCGGCACCGAAAGGAGCTTGAGGCACATGCTTTATGTCGTGTCGGAGGAGTTCTACCACTCTTTTGGACCGGACAAATCTGGGGTTTCAAGCCTCAAGTGGAGATCGAGAAGAGAGGTGGTGGATTGGCTCAGTTCATTTCTTCCGCCAAAGGTCAACAACTACCAAGATCGTTCGAGTACTTGCCGCTCTCCCCTTTTAGCTGCATCATCTCTATAATATGTTGGCTGATTTTCTCTTCAGTGTTTGACGTCCCGCCATTGTTTCATCTTGCGTATTATATTTGTTTCGTTGTTAAATCTTGCGTATTATATTTGTTTCGTTGTTAAATCTTGCGTATTATATTTGTTTCGTTGTTAATATAAGATATCTCGTGTAGTTCTGCTCATGTACACTTGATTTTTATCTTGGCAGTTGTTCTCTGGTTATGGATTCTCTGGAAGTATGTGCTTCGACAGAGTGTTGGTGTTCTGTTTTTTTTTTGCCGGCTCTTCTTTCATGGATATCACCCGTTTCCCTTTATTTTGTTGTCGGTTTTGTTTTGGAATTATGAAACCTGGGTTTTCTTGGCTATAAGATGAAGTTATTTAGGCTCCATCTAGTAACTGCTTAACTTATTTGAGTGACTTAAGCACCTTAACTTTTTAACTTGTTTAAAGCTCAAGCAAGTTAAGCAATTAAGCAATCTCCCATTTAGCTGCTTAACTTAAGCTACATAAATCTCAAGCAAATTAAGAGATCTCCTGGGTAGTTTAAAGTTAAGATAGTTAACTCACCTTTTAAGTACTTTTTTGCGGCTTGAGCAGCTTAAGATTTCTTAACTTCCGTATGAAATTGTTTGGACGCGAAAAATACTTGAGCAGCTTAACTTTGTTTAAGTTAAGCAAACATGAAACTGTTTGAATGCAAAAATGACTTAGGGGGCGTTTGGTTCGTTGTTATCTTGGTGTTATGTTATGTAATTTAGATGTCATCTTTTAACTAATAATTTTATAATCTAATTGGAGATTATTTATAGACGTCATTAAACCAAATAATTGCTTTATCTAGATAACATAATATAACATCAAGATAACATTGAACCAAATGCCCCCTGAAGCAACTTAACTTTGTTTAGGTTTAGTAGTTACCAAACACAGCTTTAGTTTGGCTATTAAATTTAAGGACACTTACTTGGTTGGGGCATGAAGATTATATTTAGGCACTTGCTCTCCGTCTATTCTGAAACTTTTTTTTTTTTTAATAAGACATATTTTTCTTTCATCTTAGACAAGTTTGAACATCAAACAATATGGCCTATTTGTGGAAGTAAACTATATTATGGCTTGATTTTGATGATGTCTTGCACATTTCATCACCTTCGTTACACACTTTATATAGCTTGAAAATGTTTACTTTGAGTGATATGCTCTTAATTAAACTGCAATTTGAGTGTTGAATATTTATTTAACAATATTGGACATTGTTATAAGGTCTATTAAGATAATACAAATGTTGTTAGTTTGTATGCCATATTAGAAGTTGCATGTTATCATCATTACCAACTTTATCTCAACAACAACGTTGTCGTCATTATCATCGTTGTTGTCATCGTCATAATCAACTATTTGGTTTTGCTGTTACAAACTATTTTTTCTACAGTTGATCTTTTTCAATGGACCTTGTAATTCATAAAGTGTCAATGGACATAATAAATGATGTAAACTTAGACAAGTTGAACCAGGGGGAATTTAGTGGAAGTATATCCTTTTTCATATTTTCGAAATGTAGTAAGCCTAACAGATTATGATATTATTTATTAGAAATACTGTGTAAGTTTCTACATATCACCACTGTTATTTAAAACAAAACTTGTGACCTGATCATCAGACCTAGATGGGGCAAGTGAAATAGACTAATAGTTAAAATGGGTTTTATGACATTTTTTAGTCTTTTTGCAGATTTCATTCTCCTTGATACGACATTATCTTTAATGATCTTCTGATGTATTTGGTCCTTTCTGAATAAGTCTACTATGAGTTGAAATTATTTATTTTTCCTTTTAGGAAATGTTTTCTCAACAGTAATTTTTTATTACTATGGCAGAAACATTGCAAAATGGTTTTGGTATTTTGGGTGCTGGCTGCACATCAAATGGGCTCAGTGAATCAGGAGGCTTCTTGGACAGACATATGGTAATTGAAAACCGTTCTTCATTTAGATTTGTGCTAGTCTGCTAAATTAGCATTGATCTTTTGTCCTGTTTTTTATTTCAGGATCTCTCCAGGCGGCTGAAAAGCCAAAATTCGGATATTGTCTGGTCTGGAATTTCCTGGACCTGCGCCAAACAACTCAAGCATTTCCCAGCTTTCTGTCGCAATGGGACCACAATTTTTGTAAGACTGGGTGTATGTTGTTGTTTTCAAAATTTGATGTGTTGTTTTACTCTCAAAAGCACTTCTTGTTGCAGGCGAATTCTTTCGTTCTTGTCATGTCAGAGGGAGAAAATCGTTATCTTGCTTATCTAGAAGATATGTATGAAGATAAGAAAGGACAAAAGAAAGTTAAAGTTCGTTGGTTTCATCAGGATCAAGAATTTGCATGTGCAATACCACCTCCAACTCCACATCCCAATGAAGTTTTCATCACGCCTTACTCCCAGGTTATAAGTGCAGAGTGTGTTGATGATGTTGCTACAATTTTATCTTCTGATCATTATGAAAAGTGCTTGGCAACTTCTTCTTACTCTTCTTCAACTGGGATAAGGTTATGCTTTAGGCAGTACAGCAAAAAGAAATTCAAGTTCTTTGATCTAACAACTTTACGTGGATATTTTAATCAGCCAATTCTTTCATCACTAGATATCTGCAGTGTGTCGGGGGAAGAACTTGGCAATGGTGATACTCATGGTGTTTTGAAGAGAAGTAGATTTATCAAGTATCATAATGGGTTGAAAAAAGATCATTTGGGTATGAGAATATCCATCAATACTTGGCCAGAGTGTGAGAAATTGGAATGTGACTTGACTGCACAAAGGCCTATGTCGGTTAAGTTTATAGGTCCACGTAATCAGGCAAAGCTTCCATTCGATATAAGTGAGAAGATTGAGCTGCTTTGCCAAGATAGTGGCATCAGAGGCTGCTGGTTTTCGTGTTCTGTAGTACAAATATCACATTCAAGATTGAAAGTTCAATACAAGGATGTACAGAATGAGGATGATTGTGGGAATTTAGAGGTACAGGCTTGTATAATTTTAGTCTGTAATTCTAGATACCTATTAGGTTTACGTAAACTGAAGTAGGTATTATATTGTGCTTAATTTTCCTTTTTGGTACGTGTTTTAAGTTTCATTCAAAGCATAAGGCTTCAATTATTCTTGGTAGATTGTAATTGTATTGATTCCAAAAGTGAATATTTACTCACTTTAATATGCCTTTATCTCAAAGAATCAGGAGAGACCCTGCCACTGCTGGGTGTTGTCACCATGTATTACACTGCTTTTTAGTGACTGATTTTAAGGCTCCTATATGGCCACAAATAATTGGCAGCCATATGTTTGGATTATCATTTTTTTTTTCACGAGTTATCACTTTTTCATCAAAGATTTCATGAATGCGAAATGTTTCTTTTTTTTTCGCGAAATGCTTCTTATTTTTAGTCTATAAATTTGGAAACACAGCGCTATTAAATTTCATCTATGTATCATTTATTTTTCACGAGTTATCACTTTTTCAGTGAAGTTTCATGAATGTCAAATGCTTATTGTTTGTATATAAATTTGGAGACAAAGAGCTATTAAACTATCAAGTAACCATTTTCTTCCCCTTTTAATTTTATGAAATGTCTATCTGTGTATGTATATTTTCTTTTTGTAGGAATGGGTTCCTGCTTATAGAGTGGCTGCTTCTGATAAATTGGGCATGAGGCTTTCAGGGCGTTTCACTATTAGGCCATGCCCTGAATTTGATAACCTTCCTGAAACTGCTGCTTTGCAGATTGGAACTGCTGTGGATGCATGGTGGAATGATGGCTGGTGGGAGGGGGTTGTTATTGGAGTGCAGGGTAGTGGAGATGATAGCTTGCAAGTATATTTTCCTGGTATGGGTTTTACATGTCAATATGCCGTTTATTTGCATCAACCTGCTTTTTTTTTCCTTGTATGATTATTTCATGAATGGTACTACTGTATTGCTTCGTGGGCTGTAGTACTCAACCTGCATTCTTGAGGACTTGTTATTTAGACAACTATTTGTCTTTACGCATAAAATAATCATATTTTTATGGAAGCTAAAAAGCTGATATTGATAATAAAGGATGGCTAGTTTTCACTGAAATTCAGTAAGGATGACTAGTTTTCAGAACTCTTATACACATACGTTTTGTGATAATATTTTTATATTAGAAGTTGTGTATAATTTGAAATAAAGATAGTTATTATTTTGTGATATTTGTAGGATGTAAAATATAATTATTTTGGTAGGTGTGGAAGTTGTGCAATAATTTTAATTTTTTTATTTTAAAATGTGTTGATTTAAATTTTTATTTTTAAATGTGACTTGTGCAATAATTTTTATTTAAAATATGTCTTTTTTCAATTTTTTATTTTAAAATGTGACTGGTGTATTTTTCAATAAAATATGTGTTGGCCAAAATGTTTATTTTTAAATTTTTATTTTTAAAATAAGTTAACTTTAACTCGGCAAACAAACAAAGATACATGTTAAACTAAATTTAAAGGATGACTCTATATGGTTTCATGCTTTCATTTGTTCAAAGAGTCTAAGGAGGGCCTACTCTAACTCTTCATGTCTTCCATTGCTTTAGCTAATCCTTCACCAACTGATGTCATGGTTTTCTTTTGTTATGTTCTTTTATTTATTTTATTGTTTGGCATTTTGTGTATATGTGTGTTTACCTCTAGTTGTTACTATTCTTTTTTCTTAAGAAAATAGTTTTAAGTGGCCTACGCCTTTAGCATCAAACTAATGGCAAGTACAAAAATACACCAGCCAACATTTTCATTAAGGATATTGCAAAAATCAGTGAGATGGGGCATATTCCTATCCTAAACAAAATGTGCTAAAGTTGTTATATGAGCTGCAAAATTTGCTATACTTTTGATGCTTCTAGTTATATGTTCACATGACAAAACAAAAGCAGTTGCTAATATCCTTCACAGTATGCTCTCAACTGTCACCGGACTGTCTGTTGTTGTCTAGGTGTTTGACCCATATTCTCCTGTTTAGATGCTCCTAGGTGTTGATTGGATGGTCCAATATGGTTGGTCGGATGGTCCACTAGTTTCCTCTAGTTGGTGCTCCTACGTGTTAGCTGGACGGCCTTGTGTGGCCCAGTCAAGTTGTTTGATTTGAGCTATCATCTGATCTAGCTAGACTAGATGGTTTGATGTGTTCCATGATGCCCACTTAGTCTTCAAGTCTTCTGATTCCTCAGTGCTAGTCTAGCCACTATATGATTAGTTGTAGAGTTTCCATAGAGTCACCTTTGAGTCAAATCTGCTAGACTTCCTTAGTTGTTATTATGGTTGAAGGAATAGGCAGAAAAATCAGGATAAAAGTAACTTGGTTAAATTGACAAAATAGGATTTGCAAAGTCCACCCCAACTTGTTTGTATTTGGCTAGTGGTGACAATCTGGTGGGGACACGACGACATCGGACCGTCGATTTATTTCAGGCAGGGTCTACACTCGACGTCTAAGATCTCACCACATGGCGTCGATCTGGATGGAGGATTGATATCTGCAGATTTGGCAGCAGGCACGATTGGTGGCTGATCAGTGGATTGAAAATCCTCATTTAAATTAATTTATTAATTTGAATGAGAATATTCTAAATTTTTGGCTGATCTTGTTTATTTCCTTCTATTTTTAGATATTTGCATTTGACATGTTGTAATCAGTTTTTATTTCCGCATTTATTTCTGCAATTTAAATTTCGATTGTAATCGAGTATATAATGGCAAGAATTAACACTATTTGTTTAAATCCTGGAATGAAATCAATTTGAGTTTGAATTATTGCGTGTTATATCCCGATGAAAGGAAAGGTTGGGGCCTTGGGTGAAAATCTCTAAATACCTTAAAATAATTTAAGGTTTTTTCTCAACTTTTTTCAGATTTTAAAAAAATTTAAGCTCAAAGAAATCCAGGCCATTCATTGCAAGTTTCCACCCTAAATTTTATTTTTTTCTTCTTCCCTCTCTCGGCTCAAGTCGAATCCGCGCGCCACCTACAGGCACGCCGGCCTCCGACTCCGCCGCCCTCCCCGGTCACCAGCGACGCCAGCAAACTCGACGACTCTGCCGCTCCGGTCACTCCACTCTGCCGCCTCCGCTCCGCCGCTCAGCATCCCCACGCGCCACCAACGGGCGTGCTCCTGAGCGTCGCCTACGGGCATTCGTTTGTCGTCGCCTCCGTTCCAGTCGATCCGCCGGTCACTGGTGAATGCTGGCGACCTCGACGCCACCACTCTGGTCACTCCGCTCTACCGCCTCCTTTCCGCCGCTCGACGGCTTCACTCGCCCGAGCGCTACGTGTAGCTCCGTCTGCCTCGCCTTCGACTCCTGGCTGCCTGCCAGCTACCGGCGTTCTCGCCGCCACTGCCCCGGTTGCGCGGCTCCGCCGTCTTTGCCCCAGTGCTTTGCGGTTCCGGGCTTTCGCTCGGTTCTACCTCGTCGCACCCGCACCCGCCCTGTTTGCCGCCGCCGTCGTAGCCGCCTCCCCTCCTCTGTGCTGTCACCTACTCGCTGCCCGCTCAGCTTAGGCAATTCTACCTCGCCGCTCGTCTGCATTGGCACCATCAGCTTTGGTCGTTTTAACTCGTCCCTATGGTAATGGAATCTCGATTTGAAATAAATCTGAACATCAACTGAATATTTTTATGAATATCTTGCGAGATCTTGTAGTGGAGTTTGCTATTGAGACTATTTTATTTGCTCACCTGTGTGACCTGAACATTACTGTGTGATTAAATTGTTGTTGGATAATATTATATTGTGAGGATGCCTATATTACCGCATACCCTGGCTCTGATTTGTTGAGATGTTGTATAAAATTATTTGGTAAATTTACTAAATATCATTTGAACTTGTTTCTAGATATTTAAATTTGACTCGCTTCATGGATTTATAGTTTCTTGATTATTACATAATTGTCATTAGATGAACCAATTTATGCTCATATGCTAGAATTATTTACTGATCTCTAATTTAGATTGCATCTTGCATATTATCCCGCATCACAATCAAAACTATGTTGTACGCACCATAATCTTAAGCAATGGTTATTCGTCAGTATCGGTTTAGCTTATGATATTTTTAGAAGTTCTCAGTCAAATGAGTATTTCACAGAGAGCTGACACACAGAAGAAATCCATTATAGAAACTAATACAATTAGATCAGCTCTTCATAGAAAAACTTGGGATTTTCGATCCCAGATAAGATCGGTTCAGGATCATGGGATCCTTTTCTATCAGATAGGAAGGGCTGTTGCACAAAATGTACTTCTAAGTAATTGCCCTTTATTTTAGCTGGCCCAATCTTTTTTTTAAAGAAAAGATTGGGTGAAATAAAATTGCAATTAATTAGGAGAACAAACAGGAATTGATGAATTATACGTGCTTATTTTTAAGTTAACAACTTGATATATAGCGAAAATATTTGAAGTAGATTTGTCTCTGCTGTCACAACATCTAATTTGGATTTATTTTCTATCGGTGTAGGTTAATTTGACTTGACATCTCCTGCAGTGAAAAATGATGAGCTTTTCTTTGTCTTTTGTATCTCAGGAGAAGATTTCTTGTTATCATGTTCAAGGAGTAGTGTTAGGATTTCGAAAGACTGGTCAGGGAACAGATGGGTCAGCATTGATCCTAAGCCAGACATCCTGTCTCATGTAACGTTAGTTAGCCCTGGAGCAAAGTTAAATGCATGTAGTCTTTTAGCTAAGGTTTCAGAATCCGGCAGTTCAGCAATGTCAGACCGCGAAGCGAATGTTACAAAGACCAATTCAAATGAAGAAGATAAGCAAGCAGAAGGCAATGAAGAGTATGACAGAGCAGAAGGCAATGAAGAGTATGAGAGAGCAGAGGGCAATGAAGAGTACGAGAGAGTAGAAGGCAACTTGAGTGTTAAAACAAATGTGTCAGTGGAACCCGACGAGCAGTCAAGGTCAAGGAAACGGTGCAGGGACGAAGCTAACAACGGACTTCTCAAATGTCAGGTAGATGAAGAAGATGATGAGAAGGCAAGCAGTTGATTGCAGCTTGAAATGTATTTTCTGCTTTTGTATATCTTATATACACGATTACTAGATAGATCTGATGCTAGCCAACTAAATTTTGTTTGAGGAGACCTTGGCTTGATGGTCTATAATATGTTTCCTTAAACTTTTATACATTAAGCAATTATCCAGATAATGTCATAATCCATATTTGGCCGACGCTTTACTGCATTTCTTCTATATTTTGTGATGTAAGTGTTTTTTTGACTTCACGTAGAGCCTTGCAGCTATTTTGGCTCCAAACTTTGTTCTCTTGATGAGTATCCAAATTGGGTTTGCCAAGAGTAGTATTACCTCGTATTATAATGCTTTTATCTTGATTCTTATTGTTTTTATGCTGGATTTCTACTATGATTCTACCATGTAATATGAAGATGCCGTGGCATGGTATGGGGTGACGTTGGTTTCTTCCCTTCATCATGCTTCAACCCAAATGGAGAAAATCCTTACAGGGGTAGGTATTGAGTTTATTTAATTCTTGAAGCATTTTCCCTTCCCATTTGCATGCTGCTTACGCCATCTTCTCATACCAAAAGAATACTAGTAGTGATGAACGCATCTTGCTTTCCTGCCTGCAGCAACTTTATGTGGGGTAGCTACCAGAAATATGATGAACATCGATAAATTGCTTACACAAGTTATGGAATAGAAGTCATGCCAGGGAGATGAAAGAAGACGGGTCACAGGAGGGAAGATTTTTTGCTTCAACTTGATTAATATATTGCTGCTATATTTCTTTACAGCTTGTTACAATCTCAACCATTGATCACCATCTATGTAGTGCTGATTTAAGAATGGCCTTGCTTCTTCATAGGTGAGTGATCTCGCCCATGGCACTCTGCTACTTGAATTTGCTCCTCCTCCAGTGCAATTGAACTCTCCAAACCATACAGTGCTGCAGAATTGGAACAAATTCAGGATCTATTATGCTTTCGAAGACTGAGTTTTTAAGTTTTCGTTACCTTTGCCTTGATGGATCTCCCCAGTCATTCCATCCTTCCGGGAGGACGATGCCGTCGAGCTGACAATAAGAATATACAACCCTCGCAAACTTCCCCCAAGCTCTACCTAAATAGAGCATTCCTGTCCCGTACAATCTGCATTGGTTGAAAGCAAATCCCGAATTGTCAAAAGGCGAATTCCTCTGTGAGGCAGTAATTGCCCCGTAGCTTGAAGCAACTGCATGAAGAGTGCAAGCCTAATTGCAAAAACTTATTAGAGAGGTTTCTGAATTGATCTTTGATATGAAGAGAAATCATGTGATCTATTTATTATTTACCTGGTACAATGACCTTGCATTGCCAAATATGAAGTCTATCGATCCTTCGATGTAGCATTCCAAGAAAAAATGCCTCCCCGTTTGATCGAAGAGGGTGTCCTGAGAGCCGAGAACCCGGCACCGGTGCAGCAGGGCTTTGTCACCTGCGAGTCGCAGGGCCACCGCTTGCATTCCCGCGCCTCCTGGCTGTGCAGCTGGAGCAGTATTCTGCGGCAAAGAGAGAAAAAAGTCCAAACCACCGTCAGTTGTATATGCAGAAGAAGAGAAATAATCTTTCAGAATTACGATATTATACGTACCTCGAAAGTTATTCCATATGCGCAGAAGTAATCAGCTTCTACAGAAACAGTGGCAGAATCCAAGGTGCCGATGGCCTGGCCGTCTGAATCTCGATCAGATGCTCTGAGATTCCCAGAAATGACAGCTTCGCCACTTCCATTTGCTATGAAGGATACGTACGGCTTTGTAATTGGAATCAGCACCTTCTCTCTGCAAAGCAAGCTGGTTAGTCAAACTGAACATTGAAATTTTATTGAAGAAGTTTGAATTGAATCAAATAGAGGAATAGAAAAACTGCCATTGAAACTAACCTGTAAATACCTGGAGATATGTATACTTTTATTCTGTTCTTATTCCCTGCAGGAATCAAATCAACTGCACCTTGGACAGTCCTCGAATGCCCAGCGCCGTCTTGCGAGACAACGATGAGTCTTCTTCCTACCTCATCAGTCAAGTTTGTGAAGCGCCCATCGTCGAACTTCAGATCACTCGATGAAATGAATCTCTGTGATTCGTCGCAGAACACATTTCGAACGCCTGGAAACACGAAGACCACCAAAAAGACGAAGAAGAATTCCATGGATTCCTTCTTCCTCTATCAGAGGTGATTCACATTGCTGCCTTGAGGAGTTTATATTAGAGATGTGGGAGTTAAAAAGAATATGGGCGTTAAAGAGGTGGAAAATAGATGATGGTATTAATTGGGGGAGCGTGGCCCTTCTGTTTCCCTGAGGAGTTGCTTCTAAGGAGTAGCGGTTAGAGAAGTTAGAAAGAGGAAGAAGACCAGCCATTAAAAGGATGTTCCATGGAGGAAAGAGAGAAAGGTAAGTCATGAAATGAACACCAAACGCATTTTAAAATACAAAATTTTAAAGTGATTTAGCTCTTATATATATATATACTTATATATATACTTATATATATATATATATGTGTGTGTGTGTATTTATTTTTTTTTGGTTTAAATTTCCTTTTGGAGACATCGACAGTGGGGTGGCTTAACCACTGTTGTTCATGAGAAATAATGAAAGGAAAGAAGTAAGACAAGTAATTTAGGTAGTTAATGAGTGGTTAACAACGGTCACCTGAAACTGGGTGTGGTCAAAGTCAAACCCCACTAACCAGTCGTATTCCATGCTGGAAAGTCAATTAAACTGTTTTTTTTTTGTTATAATAGAATTAAATTGATTAATTTATTAAAAGATTTTAAGAATTTTTGAAAAATATCTCGGGGTTAATTTTTGGTTAATCACTTCAAAGAAAAAAAATTTCAATGGTTAATCAACGAAGTTTCATTAAAGTTGAATTTAATGTGAGTTGTTTAAATATTATTTAAAATAATTTATTTTAAACTTTAATTATTTTAAAAATAATTAAATAAAAATTATTATAAATTTTTGTTATATAATAAAATCATATGTTTTATAATAATATACACTTTATGAATTGATCATATTAAAAAAATACATTTGTATAATTAATATTCAATAAATTTTGTGTGAAAAATAACTCAACATAAGAAGAGCTGATCAGTTTTTTTTTTTTTTGATGAACAATAATACTACAAACTTGAGAGTACATAAATTTATTAGCAGCATTAATCGCATGTAGCGTTAAAAGAATTCATTACTTTCAAAAAAAAAATCTGGTTTCAAATTTTCTTTCGAAAATAATAAGTTTAGATTTTGATTTCATTATATTTCTCCATTTTAGTGATTTTAATTTTTTTCATTTTTGTAACAGTGGAAACACAATATATTATTCTTAAACTCTAGCAAAACTTTTGTTACAATTTTTTATATGCCATCAAGATTATTTTTATTTAAGAATATGATGCCTGCAAAATAGTTTTTTTGATTGAATGAATCCTTTTTCTATCAAATAAAAAAAAATCTATTAGATAGCCAGAGCATTCCTGTTGTTTGAATTCTTAATCTACAGTATAAATTATAATATAAACGATGAAGAATTTTAAAAAATAAGCAAAATAAATCTATATTTAATTTAATTTTACCATATTACATTATTATTAAGAGAGAAAAGAGAGCATAAATTTTAAATAAGCAAAAGATTTCTCCTAATGTTTTAATTTTATTTTTCGCCTATTATAATTTAAATTAATGATTCTATATATTTTAATCACATCTTTTTTATATAAAATGTTTTTGTTTCAAAATTTTTTAAAAGATTTGAATTAAAATTTTATTTTTAAATATATGTAAATATAAAAATAATTTTTTTTTAGAATAAGATGTAAAACAAATTGATAGGTTTAAAAAATTATTACTTCAGTTAATTCATAAATTAGATTAAAGTGGTATCAAGATGTTATGTAATTTGGTTTGTTGATATTATGTTCAATTAATAGTATAAAATTTTACAAAATTACTATTCTAAACTTGAAAGTAAAGTAAGATTAATTTTTTATTTTATTTTTTTAATATAATAATATTAAATTAAATATATAATAATTTTAAAATAATATAAATATTTAAATAATATTAAGAAAGCATTTGATTCAATGTTATCTTAATACTATATTATATTATTTAAAAAAAAATTATTTAATTTGAGAACTTTAAATAATATTTTAAAAAATTATAAAACTATTTTTGGTATAGCATCAAGATAACATCCAATCAAACGCCTCTTAAATCAAATGCCTCTAAAATATATTTTGATAAAATTAAAAAAAATTAAATAAGTAATTAATTGCTTTGGACTATTTAATCCATTGAAACAACTAAAACTGTTTGCTTTAGTCTTTAATTTGAGATTTTAATGGCAAAAATTAGAAGCTGAAAGAGCATCTTAAATTCAAACATCCCTCGCATAACTCAAATCAAAACGTTTAATAGAGCCGGCAGGTTTGCAGGATAAAGTTACCGCCAGCCCCATGGTGAAATTTCCACGTGGCAATTGACGAAATTATGGGGATAGAATTAAATATATAATTTCTTACTTCAATACTAAATTATATGATAATTAAAATAAACATAACATACATTGTATAAATAATTTTTATTTATTTTTAATTTAATTTATTTTGAATAAATATTAAAAAAAAATTCTGACTTAGAATGAGTAGACTTCTATATAGTCACTAATGCATTGCGCTTGTAATGAAAAATTCTTAATTAATTATTAACACACTGAAAATAACAATGCTTACTTTTAAATTGGACCATTTCGCAAATTTTCAAAACTTAAAACACACTCAATTTTTGAATCAAAGCTTAAAATCGATTTAGAATCTTCGTATCGAATCATGAGTTAAAATTTCTGGCTTCCTTAATTCGGCTAAAAATCGAGCATAATTTCAGTAGACTTGATTTGAATCAATTCGATTTCAATTTGGACCCATTTCAAGTCAAGTTGGGCTTTTTAAAACGTTCTAGAAATGGATCCGATAACCGCACGGTGTCTTACCAAACGTCATTAATTAAGGATTAATTCCCTTTAGATTACGTTAAATTAAGTGAAGGTTACCTTAATTACCTCCTCCATTGGCCCTTATATATTACCAGAGGCAAGAGCCAATCCATCCATGTTCGATCAGCGACTGAAGGAAGAATGAAGCATCTCCTAGCGCATTACCTTCTCGCCGCTGCCGTCCTCCTCCTCGCCGGCTGCCGTCCATCCACCTCCGACGTCATCCGTTTCAAGAACCTTTTGCGGTCCGTTCCAGCGGAGAGGGCGATCGTCCGCTGCAGAGACCGCCGGGGACCCGTCCTGCAGGGTCTCTCTTCAACCACGATCCTCAGCTACGGCGACTCCGTCATCCTCCGCATGCCGCCGGAATATCACAACGTCACCGCAGCCAGCGCCCCCGCCCCCGCCAGCCCCAACCACGACGACATTTCCGGCGAATGCTCTGTTCTGTTCAGGCACTTCGATACTTTCTTGACGTTCAGGGCGTACACCTATAAGAGGGATCACCGGCGGTGCAGGCGGAGCTGCGACGTTGAGGCCCGGCAGGACGGACTTTACTCCCTGAACGTGGCGACGGAGCAATGGGAGCTTGTTGAACGCTTTCCTCCCATGTATTCGTCCCCTCCATAGCTAATATACAGAGATGTATTGTGATAATTAGGAAAAAATTATTGGGTTCGGACGGCGCACTGTTTTGACCTCAATCACTGGACCCGACATGCGCAATCCGAGGAGGCCCAACTGCGCATGAGATCCAATGATTGAGTGCTTCCGTCTGAACTCAAAAATTTCTCCTAATTTGAAAGAGATCTATGAAAGCTTAATTAGTGAGATTCGAAAGATCAATAAATTTTTGCAAAATTAGATATTATAATTGTATTCAATGAATCCACTCTCTTTTATCAGTATTCTGTTGAATTATTAACTCTTTTAGATCATTCTATTTCTAACAAATTTCATAATATAAAAATGCATTTTTTATTTTTAATTTTTTATAGTATTTCAGTAACATATAATATTAAGTACAGAAAAATAATTCTGTGAAAGGATTACAGAAAAGTCATAAGGCAGAGACATATCTCTGTCCCAATATACATCATGTGCAAAAGAAATAAAAGTGAGGAAATGAGCCGCTTGATTCGCCTGTCTATAAACATGAGATATACAATAAGATGAGAACGATAATAACAGAGCGATAATTGCAGAAGTAGAGGCTGAGCTCTGTACATCCTTATGCTTTAGAGCTGTGTTAAGTATGTTAACAACTATCTCAGAATCTCCTTCCAACTAAAGGCCTTGAACTGACAAATTTTTAAAATTAAGTGTAATTAATTTAGAAATTAATTAATGGAGGACCGCAGCTAGGAGCCCTGGCCCAATGATCCTTCAAAGAGGAGGTAAGAGGGGACTCAAAATTAAAAAATTAGGATCAATGATTCCTCCCTATACTTCAAGATCAGAATAATGATTTCAATATTTTTATTTAATATTCGTTTCTAATATAAATTAAATTCAAAATCTTAAATACTTCTAAGAATTTTTAGAGAAATAATATATTAGATTTTTTTCAATATAATATTTTTTTAATCTTATTCCAACTACTTGAGATCAATTATTATTCATGCTAACGTGTGGTTCCAGCGTTGTATCTCAGCCATACACGTGGCATCTCGAGAGGCACACTAATCTTCCATCTTGATAATTAACCACTAATTAATGGGCTTTACTCTTGCAGATCTCAAACCCCGACCACGACGATCCAGCCTTCCACAAATATTGTCGACGAGGATTGGGCTACAACAGCCTCATAACATCGGCCACAATGTTACTCAGCTGTCTTCAAACGTCAGACACGATGTTATCCAGTTTTCTCCAAACGTCGGACACGATGTTACCCAGTTATGTCTAGACATCAGCCACGACGTTTCCCACCTTCCTCAAACATCGACCACGATATTTCGAGCCAGCTTCCAAGAACATCGGCCACGATGTTTCGTAGTTGCACCTGTCGCTGTCAGCATGCCCCAACCGCACCATTTCCGATGACGCATGCTCCTTCCAGTCACTCAAACCAAAAGTCCGCATGCTCTAGCTACTAAGAATTCCCAGGAGAATCGCGAAGATTAAGAGGCCAAGCTCTCGACCCACTACTTCCAGCTCCTCCAGTGGCCGACATCAGTGGGACCTCCAGTGCGGACTCAGCAATTAAATACATTATCTTCTTCCGGAAGATTCGAGCTGAGCTCCACTACCTCCTGCCTATAAATACCTTGAACAGGCTTCAAGGGGGAGGTTGGAATCCGCATGATCTTTTCTTCCCTACTATTTCTACCCTTGTACTGAGTCCAAGCAGCTCTCTTTCTTGAGATATATAGTGAAAGACTCAAGCTGATCCGGTGGATGTAGAAGATTTTCATCCCTGAACCACCTTAAACCTCTGTGTACTTTTCTGGATGCTTTTCTCTCTCTTGTTTAAGCCATAATTATCAGGCTTAGCTCTCTACGTACTGCTGTCTCTCGGTACCCCATCCTTCTCACGTCAACAGTTCATTTCAAATCTAAATACAAATTTCATGTTAATGTTGACATATTTTAAAGTAAAGCTTGCGCATACTGCAATGATATGAGCTAGGTAGAAAAAATGAGAAATTGTTCTTTATCGCTTAACGGTACTAATGACTGCAAATGCTTTTAACTTAAAATATTGTAAACTATTCAGAAGCTCAGATAGCACAACTGAATCATTACACTAGACTTCTTCTATCCAATATCACATTTAGAACCCTTATTTGGCTCGGCTTGGTTGGTGGATGTAGGAGGATCCTCTGAATCACCTTATATCGCATGTCTTCCTTTTTCCTATATTTTTTATTCCTCCCTCCCTATTTTTCCATTTGCTAGACGACTTAGTTTTTCTTTGTAATCTTTTGAAGAGCTATGCTGTGGTTCCTACTTAGTTCCTTCGCAGAAGGATTTCTTTTATATCAACATAAACTAACGAAATCTTCGCAAGTGTTATTCCTTCATATGTATCCCTATAGATACATGCGCAACAGTGATTATCACATTATATCAAAGTATTTATATTACCAACAAAATGAATGCACTACTGAAATATCAAAGAATCGATTTAGTGAAATTTTTTCACAATTTATTTCTCTATGATATAAATTGTTATGGTAATTTCAACCTATTCTCTTAATTTTACTTCAGTATTATTTTTGCTTCTTTATGTGTCATTACGGTGACGTTATCAAACAATTCTAACAGTAAATTGTGGCCTTCATGTACATACCATCTAAGTTATTCTCTAAAAATCCTATATTCCACAATTGTTAATCATACATCATAAAGGCTGCAGATTGGATGTACTTTAAACTAAACAATTTAAAATTAAGTTTAAGGAGTTTAGAATAGATTCCAAATGGAACTGAAGAGCTTCTCTCTCCTTCCCTATCCTCTCTACCTCTCTAGTTTACTTAACAGGCCTCAGAGATTCATCAGGCTTTTCATTTCATGGGAAAAAATGTTCACCAATCTATTAGGTCTCATCAATCCCAAATATAGAGGTGTTGATGTTTGTATTGGCTATCCTATACCAACCTCATGATTTTACTCCAATATAACACCAAGCATCTTATGGTCATCTCTTACATATATAAAACAGAAACATTTCCTCGTTTTCCTACGTATGACAATTCATCCATGGGATACTCCTTATTCAAGTGACTCCATCCTCACAAAATATCACCCTTGAGATCACTCCCCAAGTCTTTGATCCCAAGCATAAGCCTACCAATTTCTAAATGCAATGTAAGGGAAAATTGATCACATAAGAGTAGCAACACGAAAATCTACTGCTCAAGGAAAATAAGAACCTCAAACTTAGAAATTGGAACAAGTAAGTTGCTAAACAACCAAGCAATGCGGGCAGCGTAACAATTAATACAGAACATCCCAGTATGAATGCGAGTTCATTTCAGCTATTACTTTGTCTAATCTAACAGTTACCATATGAAGGAAATTTAACATGAAAAAGTTTCATTCCAGCATTAATGAAAAAATAAAAACAGTCGGGATTTGAAGAAGATGACACACATAAGGCTTCAACTAACATACTGCCAGCATTCTCAATTAACACAGCATTTCGTTTCAGCTGTGATAACATGAATTGAGTATAGCAGCAGAAAAATGGACACAAACCTGGCTTCAAACCCGTAGGAATCAGCGCGCCCCTCCTCGACGTTGCACACTTAGCTGGGTTCCCTCCAAACCTGAGAAATCTTTTTAATTTCAGCAAATTTGGATTCATGTCTTCACTACCGTCCCCGACTCTTATCTCTTTCTTCTCCTTTTAAGTGTTTAGAAAACCCTACCCTACCTCTCCTACAGGTGATGCTCGCTGGAACACGGCGAGACCTGCTCTACGCAGGTTGGCTCAGGAATGCAGATGGCTTCAGGCATCGACGATCAGTGCCCGTCGGCATCCTTCAGCCGGCGAGACAGAGAGCGAGACTCAGGGGTGCTGCGATTCTGCAATCCTGTGAGGCACCAGTGCAGGGGCCTGGTCCATTCTAATAGGCCGGAGCATTATCATCTGGAAAAACGGAGTTTTTGTTTCAAGTTTATTGAGATTAGCCACAATTTAATGATCAAATTAAATTGATTTTGCTTGATCTCTATATTTTAAAAATATAAATAATATTATCAAAAAAAATACATAGATATACGTATAATATTTAACTATTTTAAATATTTAATTATTTATTTATATGTTGACGTGAGCAGTAGGGAGTCCCAAGAGAGAGTTCCGAGAGACAACGGTACGCAAAGAGCCAAGTCTTATAATTATGACTTAAATGAAAGAGAAAAGCATCCAGAACAGCACACAGAGATTTAAGATCGTTCAGGGAGGAAATTCCCTACGTCCACCGAAGGAAAGATAGTGTATTCTATTGCTGAGTCCACACTGGTGGTCCTACCGCAATCGGCCACCGGAGGAGCTGGAAGCAATGGGTGGAGAGCTTGTCCCCTTGATTTTTGTGATTCTCCTGATAATCCGTAGTAGCTAGAGCATGCGAGCTCTTGATTTGTGTGACTGACAGGAGCATGCAGCATTGGAAATAGTGCGGTCGAAGCACGCTGATAGCGACAGGCGCGGCTGCGAAACATCATGGCCGATATTCTTAGAAGATGGCTCGAACCCTCGTGGCCGATGTTTGAAGAAGTTGGGAAACATCGTGGCCGACATTTGGAGAGAGTTGGGATATTGTCATTCCCGATGTTACGAGGCTGTTGTAGTTCAATCCTCATGAACGAGGTTTGGGAAAGACAAATCGTCAGGTTTGAGGTTTCAGACCTGCAAAAGTAAAGTCCATTAGTGATTTATTATTAAGATGGAGGATTAGCATGCCTTTCAAGGTACCACATGTATGGCTGAGATGCAGGAACCTCACATTAACATTAAATAAAAATATGTATTAAGTTTTTTTTGAAGCAAGTATGTATTAGTTTTAGCTATTGGTGTGATTAATTCTATTTCAAACTTAATTGAGGTAAATTAAAAGAATATTCAATTTTTTTGAGGAGCTTGAATTGGATTGGGCTAAATCTAGCTTAAAATTGAAACCAACTAGCTCAAAGTTGAATCAAATTGACTAATTGAGTTTGAACTATAATTAGCTAGGCTCAAACTTGGATCGTTCCTATCATTACTTGAAATTCATTGAAAGCTCTGCTCAGATTTTTTACTCTGTCTAAATTTGCTTTAATTTTAAAATTCAAAAAATAAATTATTCGTAATAAAATTGAATCGAATTAGTATCTATATAATTATATATGTACTTAAATATTTTTTATTTATATTTAAAATACTTTATTTATAAATATATTATATATGATATATATATTAAAAATTTAACATATATATATAAGTATATGCGTAATTAATATAAATTTAATAAAGAAATATTTAATATATACTATAAATAAAATAATTATTGAAATCAGAAATTTATATTAAAATTTAAGCTTAATTCAAGTTGAAAATCAACTGGTAAAATTTAAATGAAACTCCTGACTTACTACAGAATATAGATTGTAGCCTTATCATAAAATGATTCTCGAATCATTTTTTTGTGAGTTTATTTTTAATTTTGATAAAAAAATAAATATTAAAAATAATCTGAGCAAACAAATAAAGTGAGGTACTGCTAGTAAAAATGAAAAATGATGTTTGTAGATATTGAATCTAGAGTATTATCTGTAAATATTTGACTTAGAATTTGCTGCCTATAAAAAAAAAAATTTAGGAAGATAAATATAAATTTTTCTTAAATTATTAATATTTAAAAAATAAATTTAGTGGTGCATAAATGAAGTAAACTCCCAACCTGTTTTTATTTAATTGTACTGAGATCAATTATATTGTTATTTTTATTTTGGTAATTCACAATTGCCCTGAATCTCTATGGTTCTAAAAAATTTTATTTTTATGATAATCATATTTGACCATAAGTTTATAATCCATCATTCAATGTACCTATGATTTTCTGGCATTTAATTATAACTGTATTTGGATGACCATAATTAAAGAGATTGCATTATTTAGATTGACGTAATGAAAGAGTGAATTAGCGTGATCGTATTCTAGACAGCAAATTTTGTGAATTAAAATACAATTAATGTAAAATTTGGCTTCAAAAATTTTAAAAATATTTATTAATATATATAAATATATTGATATATTTAAGCTCGATTATTTAAGAGCTGAAATTTTTTAAAATATTCAAAGGTGTTCGATAAATTTGATAAACGAATATGAATAATTTGTTTTTAACAAATTATTCAATCCTGAGTACGAAAGAAAATAAAAACAAAAAAACAAAAAACAAAAAAAACCCGAGCATGGAAAAGGTTGCTGAAATCTCGGTTAATAGACACCACGGTACAAGTTTGTATTAATGGAAAAAATTTTGCGTGCACCAGTGCACGGTACATCAGTCCAATTAGCACACGATACGTGAATAAAAGTGATCAGACGTGCTGATATGTTGTGTACTAATTGGGTTTGTGCACCGTGCACCGGTGCGCACAAAAATTTCTCGTATTAACGAGCTTCTAAAACAAAAAAAAACAAAAAAAAGGAAAGTTTGCATTAAGGAGTTCCTGCGATTGAGTTAATCCACACCGTCCATCGGGGTTAGTGCGCTTCGTTGATTTTCCGCAAAAATGGACGGACGGATTTAATTGGATTACCACGAAGGATGAAGGATCGCTCCTCCAGCTCCTTTTCGTTTGTCAGGCGAATCTGTCCGTCTCCTCTCTCAAAAGAAACACAAAAAACGCAAAGTTAATCCTGTTCGTCCACGTCAGCAATCCGTGTATAGAAATCCGACGGCTACAGAGGCCTGCTGCAGCGAGATATGACACCGCCAACACTATTCCCGCCGGTCCGCAGCCTTTTCGGTCCATTCCTGAAGGGCGGTTCGAACCGGAGTCGTCGCTGAACCAATCGGCCCAATTGATCCCCATATAGACGAGAAAGGAGAGAGGAGAGAGAATACGGAAGTGCATCGTTTCCTTCCTCGCGGCCATAGGGGTGATCTCTCTGAGGAGCTTGGTTGATTAGGGAAAGAGAGAAGAGCGTACGAAGGAGGAAGGATTTGGGAGAAATAGTAATCGGATTTATTCCGGTAAGCTTCCCCTTCCATGTTTCAATTTCTGCTTAGGATTAGGGTTTCTATTACGTCATTTTTTTGGTGTGTCATGCAATTTGTTGTTTCCCGATTGCAGGGAGGAGATAGGACATTGAAAAGTTGCTGCAGCGACAACGAAGGTGTTGAAGTGCATGGATGAGGCCTGGGAGAGGGCCGTGGAGGCCGCTCTTGAAGGGCAGACGACGCCGTCATCGGAACTTCGATCCCTGAACCTGGACGGTGCAGTGAAGTGTCTCCACGGTTGCCTTCCACCAGCCGTGCTTCTGGAGAGATTCCCAGGTCTGGAGCACCTCTCGATCGCCAACGTTGGTGCCCCATCACTGGAGAAGTTTCCTCGACTCCGCAACCTTCAGAGGCTCATTCTTTCGGACAATCGGATCGCCGGCGGTCTGGAGAACTTGGTAGAGGCAGGGTTGCAGTCACTCCGTGATCTCGATCTCTCCAACAATCGGATCCAGTATATCGAGGACTTGGCTCCGCTAGCTAAACTCCATCTCGTCTCCCTCGACCTCTATGAGTGCCCTGTTACAAGGATTAGTGATTATCGATTCAAGGTGTTCTCAATGATCCGGACTTTGAAGTACCTTGACAAGCTCGACGACCATGGAAACGAGAGGCCGGAGACTGATGATGATGAGGACGATGAGGAGGAGGAGGAGGATTATGAAGAAGATGAGGAGGATCCGGGGAGTGGTGAGGTTGATGGCGACGATCGAACTGGGAAGTTGGCGAGTGTTGGTGCGGTTGCCGCTGGAGATGAAGGGATTGTTGATGTGGATGAAGACGAGGGAAGTGATGCTGATGAGGAGGAGATGGAGACCAATGGGAGGGTAGAGGCTAACGTGTCTGCCAGGGGATCTGGTGGCCACATATCCAACGGATTTCGAGTGGCTGCTTCTGGTGCTGCTTACTTCGAAGTAGATGAAGAGGATTTGGAAGATGAAGAAGAAGACGATGATGACCTTGGGGAGGAGATTGATGAGGAAGGGGAAGATGATGATGATGATGATGATGTGGTTGAGGTGCATGATGTTTTGGGTAGTGATGATGAGGAGGAAGATGGGGTTGATGATGCGGATGATGATGAAGATGATGTGGATGAAGAAGAAGAAGATGAAGACAGTGATGAAGAAGACGAAGATGATGATCGTGAGGATGAGGTGGGGGTTGAGGAGGATGAGGAAGATGAGATGGGTGTTGAGGATGAGGAGGGTGCAGAGTTGGGAAATCCAGGTAGGTTGACTAGGACAGAGGGAGAGATTGATGGGCATGACCATGGAGAGGAGGATGAAAATGGGGAAGTTGGTGAGGAGGAAAATGGAGAGATTGGGGAGGAAGATGAACAAGGAGTGGGGCATGTTAGAGAAGGTCTGGAGGATGATGGTGAGGGTGAAGATGAGGTAAAACTTTGACTTCCGCTTCTTTCACCATTATATTTTCCCCTGCATTATAGTTTGGCAAAGTACACCATGTTGAAAGTCTGAAGTTTTTCTTCAAGAATGTTTGAAGTAATTAAGTGATTTCCCTAGAACTGTAGAACTATCTGTCATTTAATTACCTTTTCTATTTTCTTGGGATAATTACATGCATGCCATAGTATGCTTGTTATTTTACATATTATTTATTTATATATGATAAATTACATTCCACATATCACAAAGTATATAAAAATGGCCTTCATACTACAGTCATGGTGTGTCTAATGTAATATTTTTAATAGTTTATGGTATGCATAGCATAAAAATATTGTCTAATTTATTAATTATGGATGGATGATGTGTAAAATGATAAGTTTATTGAGGCATATAGATAATTAACTCTATTTTTTTAGTACTGCTTGTGAATTTGTGTGATTCTGTTTTGAGTGTTGATATGACTAGGTTTTACTGAATACAAAATTAGCTTGCTTTCATTTGACATACTGCATTTTTCCTTGAAGTTCTGTTGATTGATGAATTACTTGCTTTCAGTATTGACTAGTTAGAGGGTTCCTTAAAATTATTGTATGCTACTTTTAGTGTAGCTAACACTAAAATAGCTTATATGAAATATTATCCGTATTAGTTTTTTGTCACTTCAGTTTTTCAATTTTCTCTCTTAATGCTACTTTCATTTGCTAATGGTTGGCCCATACGTTTCCTGTGTCCTGGCTGTATTTTTAAACCCTGTAATTTAGTAACATTGAAAGCTTCTTTGTTTGCTGGATTACAAGTGTGAAGGTTTTATTAGACACTGCCATTGTAGCATGGTAAAAGTCATTTCAGATAGGTGACTAGTATATAGAAATATGGTATAACTTTCAAATAAGGCTGCATTAGTATGAATTTGTTGTTTAATCTAGTGCCGTGAATCAATATATTTGATTCGTTGATGGTTGTTTTCAGGGAAACCATTTGGCATTCCAACACTAACATGCTGTTGTCTGATACAATCATTAATTTCAGAATTTTTTTCAAGCTTTTACTAAATAGATTAGAACTTCTGATTAGTACTTTTGAGGCATTCTTAAACATTCTTCTGATTTACATAATTTATGCTCTTTCATATTGTATGCAAGTTATTTTGGTCCTCTTTGGAGGTCTAATTTTATCACTGGCATGTATGGATTGATAGCGTTGTACAGAAAAATATAGGAAGACACAATTTTGCTATTTTTATGTTGGAGAAACTGCAATAATTTTTTTTTTAAGAATACGGGTTTTATTTTTTTAGATTTGATGCTTTGTGAGATTTATGTAGCCGACCCCACATAGTGGGATTAAGGCTTGGTTGTTGTTGTTGTTGTTGTTGCTTTGTGAGATTTATCTTGTTCTTATGCTGTTTTCAGGATGACCTTGTTGGTGAATATCTAGTTCAGCCAATCGTTCGACCGAACGGCTCATCGATACAAAGTCATTTCAATGTCGATAATGAAGATGAGGTTGACCAAGAGGAAGAGACTCAGAAGAAGAGCAGTCCTGTGCAGCATGCAACTCCCTCATCAAATGCCCACAAGAGGAGGAGAGACGAAGAAGGCGACCTTGATGATGAAACCAACGTGGAGCAATCGAGGCTTCCAAAGCGCCATTGATGATTCTGTGGTGCTGCCATGTAGATGATTTTTAGTATGAGAGCAAAAGGGTGGGTCTCTCTCTCTCTGTTCTCCTTCAACTTTTGGTATAAATTGATGTAATTTGTAGAGAACATAGTAGGCTGAAACAAACGGAGGGAAATTTGTCTTAGCCGTTTCCTTCCCTCCATGTTCAAAAGTTCGTTAATGACTTTGCCCGCGCGTGTTCCGTTTTTTGCCCGTTACTTCTTTTAAATGGTAGTTATGCTTATGAAATGCTGTAGCTCACCGTTCCCTCCAACCTCTTGGTTTTGCCATCTTAAATATATAAATAATATATATATATATATATTTTTTCTATTTCGCTAAGCCGGCGACGCTCTTTGGTTAAATTTGCGAGTCCAACTTCAGCGTGATTGTGAGATTAGAATGGGAATGGTTTTATTTCAACTTTCTATATATATTTTTTTAATTTTTTTTTATTAAATAAATTTTTTGTACTCACTCGGATCTAACTTTCTCCTTTTCGCGTTATGTGAGGAGATAGAATCCACGTTTTCGTGTCCTAGCTGTACTCTCCTCTTTCCGCCTTTTATCGGTTCTCACGTTTGTTTGCGCGTAGCCTGCAGCTGTTGTATAAATGGGCCGTGAAGTCGAATGGTAAAAGCCCATAAGTAGTTTTTGTACATGGGCCTCTCTCTCAACTTGGGCCATGGAAGATCGTCTTCATGGGCTATTGTTTTGACTTTGCATGTAAATGGATGGCAGGCGTTTGTTCATCATAATGGGCTGTTTGTTCTTTTATGTTCTTATCAGTTTATCACGAGTTTATGAGCCAGAACGGGGATAAGGTGTTCTTCGGCTAAGGACGAGAGAGCTCAACCATGGCGTCCCTACCAGCAAGGTCGATAGCGCCGGCTTCCAAGTTCCCAGTCTTGAGCAAAGCTCCCCTGAGGAGGCCTTTTCCGTCAGCAGTCACCTGCAAGGCGAAGGACGCCGGCAGTGCTGGAGGACTCGGTGCCGTCGAGATTGCGGCGTCAGCGGGAGGCCTGCTGGCAAACCCAGTGATCGGGGTGTCGCTCTACGTGCTGAGGACGACGGGCTGTGGTCTTCCGCCGGGCGCAGGTGGCGTGTTGGGCGGGCTGGAGGGGCTGAGCTACCTGGTGGTGGCGGGGATTGTCGGCTGGTCGCTGTACACGAAGGTGAAGACCGGGTCCGGCCTGCCCGGCGGGCCGTTCGGGCTGCTTGGGGCTGTGGAGGGGCTCTCCTATCTGTCTGTGCTCGCTATCGTCGTCGTCTTCGGCTTGCAGTTTTTTGAGCGTGGGTATCTCCCCGGGCCTCTCCCCGGCGATCAGTGCTTCGGCTGAGATTGTACCTCTGTTCTCGTTTCTTCTTGCTGTTTCTAAAATGGGAATTTAAAATTATCTTAAATGATCACATCTCAAAAAATATCATTTCATTAGAACTATATTTTTAGCTTTTGTGACAGAAAATATACAATGTTGAATATTTTGATCTTTTTGTTCCGAGTTGACTATTGGGATAATTGCAATGTTGGGTGTTCAGTTTTTGTATATACGAGGCATGAGCATCTTTATTTACCTTTAAAAAACATTTAGGAGGCGTATGGTTTATTATTATTTTGGTATTATGTTATGTAATTTAGATATCATGACATCTAAAGGGGCGTTTGGTTCAGTGTTATTTTAATATTAATGTTATTTATGTCATGTTATTTAAATATTATTATTATTTATTATATTCATTTGTTTAGTTCAATGTTATAATATTAAAAAATATTAATATCATTCAAATTATTTTTGTTTAGTTGAAAATTATTAACATTATAATGACAAATTGACGGTGTTATTTTGAGATGTCATCCGATTTGACAGTGTGTAATGATATTTTTAATTATAATATTATTTAATGATATCATTAAATATTATTCATCTAAAAAAATTGCTCAATCTAAACACCCAAACCTCCGCATTTTATCCAGCAAATTTAGAGAATTTAACTTCAGGAAGACGAGAAAGTATACCGAAGTTTGATGGAGCGCACCTTGTGTTGTGGTTGGATTTGCAGCAGAGAAAACTCCACATGGGTTAATTTGGGAGCAGCCAATTGGATAAGGATGAACTCAACTGAGTAGCAGGTGCTGATGGACGAATTCCTGCACGTATAAAATTTGCACTACTGATGGAGATAGAAGAATACCTTGATGCATATAGCTTGAGCGCCAGTTACGTCTCCTTCCACAGAATTGAAATCCTGATATTTGTTGTCAAGCCCATCGCATCAGTTAATGTCCTCTCCTTTCCTGTATGTTTCTGTGAGATGCTCTAAATTGTTGTTTACATATGCATGCATACATATATATTGTTTGTATGATGGGAGATTAAGATTTGATAACTAGACTATCAAATTAAATGCGATCAACTCTAGATATATATAAAGAAAATTCCCAGAATAGAAAGCCAGAAGCACAACAACCAGGCTATCAACCTCAATAGCAGCCTAAAATTTAGGCATTTACGAAAGAGATTTCATTATTTATATTACTATACTATATTGTTAATCTCCAGTACAGGCTCTAAATATGGCAAAAAAAATGCTCAATATAAAACAATGGAGTAGACCACAAGAAAATGATGGGAAAAAATCAATGTATATAAAAAAGAATTTACAGTTTGATTGAAAAACAAAAACACAGTCACACATAAGTGAAGAGACGCTATGTACAAACTCTGCACAAAATGCCCTAATCCTCAATGTTCTGAATCTCACCCATCATGATTCGATTGCTGACTACGTTGAATCCAAGCACGGCTGGACTCAATTTCTTGCCCTTCTTGCCCTTCTTCTTCCCTCTGCTCGATCCATTGACTCCATTATTATCTGTTTCACCATCAACATCCCTAAAGAGCCCGATGCCATGGCTTGATTGTGACTGGCCCTCACCATTCGCCTTATTAGAGATCCTTTGACCTCGGAAGGTGATTTCGATCACTTCAGGTGACAAGAATTCCTTGTAGCTGAGAAACTTGTCAATGAACTCATGGTTGCGGTCCAGTGAACCAAGGTTCTCTCTCAGCAGGGCCTCTGCCTCCGATGTTGATTGCTTTAGGCAAAATTCAAGGAAACTGGTATCTGAACAAGCAGACAACTACTATCAGGGATAAAATAGGACATTCATCAAAACAAACATCTTCATGATTAAAACTTGTATTTTTGGAAGCACTTTCAGGTCAAAATGATTATGATAAACCAGAATATCATTTGGATAATCTTTAGAAAAGAATCAGAAAATTTTAATCTTGTTCGACAAAAAGTTGCACAAAGTCGAGCAAATGGCCGAATGGCATTTTTTAAGCCCAAAGCAAGTTCCCCCCACCCTTCCTGCCACTTAAAAATTGCCGTAGAATGGCTTCCCACTTTGCAGTACCCAAGCACGCTCCTCTCCCCCAAACAACCTGAATAGTTAGTTGATTAGAGTAAAATACCATTTGTGCCAGTTAGCCGGAGCCACTCCTCTTCACACCAGTCTTGGAAGTCAGCAGCCTCTGCAAACATGTGTTAAGAAAGGTCAAAACAAACCCTACGATGTAAACCAACTATAGAATGATCTTCTTAGTTTATAACCTAAGCCACCAAGTCAAATCAAAACTCAATGTTATTGATGTAGGCAATCAAATATCCATGCAGCATGCTAATACTGAACTTACCTGAATGCTTGGAAACTGCATCTTTCTTTCCTTTTGAAAGAGATGAACTAATGGAAGGTGAGGGTGTGACAACATGATCGGCTGGTGTGTTGCCTGATGGCTTCCGAGTTGATGCTTCCCCATAAGCACCTTTCACTAAGGCCCCTTTCCCTATTGAACCGCTGGATTTAGCTAGTGATGGAAAACCAGGCCTAGTCACAGAAAGCATTATTAGTGAATCAAACGCAGAAAAAATACAGATTATTCCTATTGTATATAATCTTTCCAACATTTCTTACATTATGTTAAATCCAAAAAAGGCCAAGATTATGCTGAAAGAAAAATACTATGGCATGCAAAAGGTGTAGGGACCAAACAGCTCAAGCTACTTTCATCATGAAGTCACAGCATGAAACAATGGAGATAAGAGATACTACTTCATTATAGAGAGGCATAGATTGGTTGTCTGGTAATATAGGATATAAGATAATATGATTAAGGGAGCGTTTGGTTCAGTGTTATCTCAATGTCAATGTTATTTAGATGTCATGTTATCTAAATGTCATTGTTATTCATCAATGGACATTTGTTTGGTTCAATATTATGATGTTAGAAAATATCAATGCTATCCAAATTATTTTTGTTTAGTTGAAAGTTATTGACATTATAATGACAAATTGACGGTATTATCTTGAGATGTCGCCCGATTTGGGGTGACATCTAGATGTCAACGTGTAATGGCATTTTTATAATTAATTTTAATATTATTTAAAGATGTCATTAAACCAAACAATTACTTTCTAAAGATAACATAACATTGAGATAAAACTGAACCAAATGCCCCCTAAAAGAAAAGATTTGGAAACAAAAGTTGGAAGACAATAAAACAAAAATTTCTGATTTGCTGTGTAACGAATGAAAGAAAGTGTAAAGAAAAACTCAACTTAGAAAGCAAGTCTCGAAACACTAGTTAAGAACAAATTGCAACTTACATACAGATATCTTAGGGTTTTGAAAGCAATGAAATAAAAACTACCTGTTTCCTTTTTCAGCTTCATCAAGTGGGCCCCAGAAAAGATCATCTTCGGTTCCTGTTTTTGCTTGCCCTAAAGCAAGAGAACCTGATTGCACCGGAAAGGTAGACTTGGAATTGATAGAAAGTGAGGCCTTGGATGGAGATGCACCAGAGACCAGCCAGGAAGAACTGCTCCCAACGCTGCCTCTACTTGGCATAACTTGGGAAGGAATTGGAACCTGACTCTGTTGTGGAACTGCTTTTGTTCTCTTCTCTTGTTCCTTGAGAATGTCCCTCAAAGAAGTAGGTTTCTGATGCTTTACCGGATCAGTAGACCAAGCAGGAGCCGGAACTGAACTAGGTTGATCCCCTTTCCAGAAGAAATCTCCCAAGGATGGTGCAGCCGGTGGACCTGGCAGCAACTCTGTTTCTTTCTGTGTTTGATTGGTAGCTTTCTCCTTTTCAGTAGTTCTTGCAGAAACAGGAAGTTCAGCCAATGTAAATGGGGTTGAAGACTTCAATGCAACACCTTTGTACTTTGCTGCCTTCTTACGATTTTTCCGGGTGTCCTTCGCCACAACAAAATCATCCTCATCGAAAGCCATCTCAACTTGGGAAACCAATGGAGGAAGGGGTGATGAAGCTGTACCCCTTTCCTCACCAACTATAACATCTTTGGCTCCACTTGCATTAGCCAAAACCTCTTCAGCCGAAACGTAATGTAATTGGCTTTTCCTATTCTTTGAGTTCCAAGGATTTTCAGAGACAGATAAGGTACTAGCAACCTGGACACAATCTCCCAGAACTTTCTGCTCTGAATTAACAGGACCTGTAGCTAAGAGGGTAGAGGAAACATTTGTCGGGAGGTTCATTGTAATACTAGTATCAAGAGGCATTGACGATACCTCAGCCCTACGCTGCTCCAGTTGAATTTCCAGTAGGGACTTTGCCTTCTGTCCTGCAGCAGGCTTCCATGTCCGATGGTTTGACGAAATCTGCAGGTTAGAAACCAAAGACTTGAATTCCTCCTCCTGGGCTTTCCCTTGGCCTACTTGACGTGAGGCACAGATCTTTGAAGATAGTCCTGCACAACCAGAATCCAAAGACTCTGAAATAGAGCAAGTAGAACTTTGACCAGCTGTTTCAAGTCTCGAATCATAAAGATGTTCTGCTTTGACGACCACATTTTCTCCTACCACAGCTTTCAAATCTTGTTGTGAATGCTGAACAGGTGCTACCTTTGATGATCCCTTCCCATGCTCTGAAACTGCTCGTAACTGTGATTTCTTTTGCTTCCTGGACTTTTTCTCTGATACTTTCTTCACCTCAGGCAGTTCTGCATCACCCACTCCTTTCAGTTCAGAAGTTTCTTTATGGGCTTGTTTTGGAGGAGAAATTCTCCCATCATCAATTGTCACTGGAATAGATTCCGCAGAAGTATAATTTCCCACATCTTTCTCTGCTAAGAAAAGAGTGTTTACAGCATTGGCAGTAGCTCCCACCATTTCAGTAGTTTCAGAAGTTATTTGTGACACTAGAGCTGTTGCCTTAGCCATATGCCTCTCTAAAAAAGAAGCCTCGTGTACATACCCAAACTTTGCTGGTTCAAGTGTATCTCCCACCAAAACCATTTGTTTGGCGTCAGAACTTTCATTGCACCCTTCATCTTGCAACTCCAGAGGCAGTTGTTCAGTCATAACTGTGACTTTAGCATCCTGGACTTCATGAAGATTTGAACTGTTAAAACATGTTACATGACTATCATTAGACTCTAGAACCTGAATTTGATGTTTGCTTTGAAGCATTTCATTCATTTGTGGAAGCACAGGGCTAACTAAAGAAGCATTCTCCACTGGTGCACTGGTGTTTACACGATTAAGAGATGGCTCGTTGAAATACTGATGAGGCTGAAGCCCAGAAAAGATATGGGGAAGAAGATTTTGTTGTTGGTGCTGCTGCTCTTCTCTCTGACGTTGCATGAGTAACAAGAACTCCCCAGGATCCAGATGGGTGGGGCCCTGTGAATGCAACTGCTGAAACAACATATACTGCTGCCGCAGTATATTCAACATATGTGGATCTTGACTAAATTCTGAAGCAACCACATTCTCCGGTGACACAATGCCAGCAGAAAGACCACCAAGTTGAGTAAACTTTGATAAAGGAGGTTGAATTTGTGGTTGTAACCTCTGAGGGGGTGTTCCAAACCCAATCTGGTTATTAATATTCTGCTGACTATGATGCAATTCAATTTTATCCTTAATGACACCCATGTCTCCTCGAATGTTTTTCTGAGCTTGAACCTCAAGGAAGTTCTGCCATGAAGGTAAAGCAGAATTTGACGGAGGCAGAGGAGCTTTTTCAGCAGTAGATCTAAGAATAGACAGCAAGTCCAAGTTTTGGGGAGATAGAGGCATGTTGTGGAGACCTACTTGAGGTAGACATTTTGACTGAGGGGTTGGAGATTCTCCAACAATGTTTGTGTTAGGTAAGATGGATAAAGGTTCTCTACTGGGCCAACTTGAAGCAGGTAGAGAACTCTGCTGCCCAATAGACAATTTTTGGCCCAAAAAATTCATATCGCTCCTATTTTCTGATCCTAATGACGGTCCAACACCAATAAATCCATGACATCCATGCATACCTGCACCAACACAGATTAAATTGAATTCTGACTGCAGATTTGTTGTCATTCACAAATAAAAGTACACAAAAGAATTAGTATATCATATAACAACCAAAACAGTCATAAGCAAACCAACCTTCAGCCATAGAATAACTCTCTGAATGAGCATTGCTGATTCTATTAGCCATCAGGGATTCCAGAAAACGGTTTTCTGCTTCTACTTTTGATTCGTTCCCGAACCCCTTACTGTCAAATAGAGCTAAACTTGTATGAACATTACCAGAACCACCAAAATTTCCCCTATTTGACACTTCAACAATGTCACTAAGCCTTGCTGCGCCAAATCCAGGTGGTGGCCTTACTCTTGTTCGCAACTGTGGTATAACATCACCAAGCAATGAGAAGGGAGCATCAAGTGGAGCATTGGCAAGGCGTACTTGCAAGTCAATTCCAAAATATCCAGCGTCAAACCATTCGATCAGATTATTACCAGAAAAGGGGCCTTGAATTTGACCCTGTGGATCTTTATAACATAGAATTAGGTCGTCTGGAGAGGGATATGGTTGGTGTTTTCCAATTAATTTAGCTCTGTGGATAAATTTATCATCCTGACCATGCACAATACCTTCTCTATCTTGCTCTACTAAAACAGATGGCTGTCTTTTAGTCAATGGATCAATCCTTGTTTCCGCATGAAGGGAATAAGCATTCTGCCTTTGTGACACATCACTAAAATAAGATGAGGAAATATCACGGCTACCCTGCTCAATGCCCACATCATTCTGTATATGGACCCCACCAATATCAAATGATACCGATCCACTGACAGAAAATTCTTGCAGATCACTGGATAACCTAGGAGGCTGCTTGGCAACAGATGGAGATCTCCAAGGCATAACGGTTTCCAGCCTACTCACTTCTCTATGGCCTGTATGATACGCCCTATTAGGTGAGGCTCTGGACTTCAATTCTGCAAAAAAACATACATCAAACAAGCATATTCAGGATGGATGAGAAGGCATAAAGGTCTATAGAGAAGGAAGACCGTGTAGAATTGAATGAAAATTCTTTGATGGTATCGTATGTCTAGTACCAGGATCAGTGGAAGTATAAGAACATCCATACCTAAAAAGCACAGTAATCTACTTTTATAAGAGGAAAATGTAATATACTGCCATTGCTAAGGTAGCAGAAGTAATTCGTTACAATCCCTTCGTGCAGCTTAACATGATCATATAATTTATATGTCCACTGCAAAATAGCAAACTCAGACATACATTTGTAAACTTCATTACATCAACCCTTTAGCGACCATGTAGTGGTGCAAGTCTGGAGCACTTGGCATTTCCATCCTATTTCGGAGAAGAAATATGATGAAGGGCAAAAATAAAATGATAATTTTAAAATCAACAAATATAAATAGCAATATTACACAATTAAACACAAATTCTTCTCAATAAATGATAGATTAAAAAACATAAATCCTGAAAATCAAATAGTTTCAAATTAAATTAAAATGAATTGTTTATTAAATAATAATTTACCAGATTAGATTAGGGCTTGTCATCTAAGTTTAATAAATCAGATCCAAATTTTGAGGAACTAAATAAGTGTTGCTCTCACATTCAGAGAACAAAATAATCAAACCTCTCAATAGAATTATTTTTTTGATCACTCAATTTAAAAGTAAATAGATAATCCAATCAAGCAAATGATTTCATTGAGGTCTAGTAATTAATAAATGATTGAAACAGAAAAGATTTATACCTCAGTTAAAAGAATTTAGACAACTATATATAATTTAACATGGATATCAATATGTCTAATCATGAGTCTGGAGTTGACATGGCCCAAACGGTATGTCTCAAAAGGTAGGGGAAACGCGAGCGTGGAGCACAGGGGAATGCATAGTGATGCGGAGAGGTGTAGTAGTGCCGCTTCATGAAAGTGGATCTGGGGAACAGTCAGCGAGGAAGCCAACAGTCTTAAATGAGATGGGTGCAAGAACACAAGAAATTGAACAACACGAGCTTGAACTTAGATCACGACAACTCACGATCAAGGTTGGACTACACAAGCATTCTTGACAAGAAATCTTGGTAGGGAAGTCAGCTTGAGCCATCATGGAGTGATGGCATGACTCCGAACTAATGGCAAAGTGCGACGAGAAGTAGAATATGGAAATTAGTCACGTGAAGTTCACTAAGGATTTAATTTAAGTGGCAAATATACAAGGGTAGAAAGAGAAGGGCGGTGAAGAGAATATAGCATTTTTTTTACAAATATTAACTAGGTTGAAGGATTTTCACCAAATGCCACCCCCTAACTTCTCTAAACACACTAATTCATAAACTCCAACCTAGGCTTGAGCTTATGGCTGTAAAAATAATGCAAAGCTCAAAACTCGTTCGAATTTGGTCAACTCGAGCTTAATTTAAACGATTTCGAGTCAAGCTTTGAGTCACAACTCAAGATCGAGTGTCATTTCGAGTTGAATTCAAGCCAGGGCTCACTCACTCGATAAAATCTCAAATCAGCATAAAACAAATCTTTTTGGTAAATATATAAATAGGTATTTAGATATGTATACATGTATATATATTTTTTATATTTTTACACATTGTATATATATATATATATATACACACACATACATACATATGTATTTAAAAAATATGCAAACACAATCCATTTCAAGCTGGCTCGAGCTTGCATAATTTTGAGTTCGAGAAGAGTTCAAACAGAGCTAAACTAAAAAAATTTGAGTTCGTGCCAGCACCAACTCGTTTGAACTCAACCCGCTTACTGGCACACAAAACTAAAATATCATTTTCAATATAAATTGCATATTATAATAACTGGGGAGACTTTATAAACCTATTATATTTGAAATTTGAAATATAAAATAAAACATAATTATGACATACCAAATAAACACAAACTCAAATAAGAAAAACTGCATAAATAAAATCAAATCAAATTAAATCAGCTTAATAAGTCTCTGATGACCCTCCAACTACTAAATCAAAGCAACTGATCTGATCTAGACAGTCAAAGGTGACACCTACCAAATACAAACATGATGTCAAAGTATGTCCCTACAAACTCTCCCTAATTAGAAGAACTTGCCTTTGTAAAGTATGAGATAGTTGGCTCAAATATCTTTTAGTGGATCAATTCCATCTTCCATAGCTACTCACCTAAATCTTGTGAAAAAAGATAAAAATCCCCACTAAATCAAATATCACTAATAACCGAATTCTAATAAAAATCATTTGCTCAATATGTATTTGTTTAATTAGCTATATATAAAACGTGAATTTAATTGTAGACAATTATTAGTAGGGCTACTCCCAAAAGAAAACAAGAGACTCAAAAGCTAGCAATTACTATTATGTCGTCATAACCACCAGATTTGAAATATTGAAAGTTTGACTACTCTGATCTAGGATATATTTATTTAGCCAACTTTAACCTCATATATCACATCATACTTAAATTTTAATATTAAAATTAATTATAATTTTAATATTAAAATTAATTATATATCAATCATATTATACACATATTTTAAAATAAAAAATTAATTTTATTTTACATCTTATACACATATCAAAATAATAATTAACTAATTTCATCTCTCACGCATCCTGACATAACAATTAACTTTATTTCACATCATACACAATTCTCAATAAAAAATATTTTACTCCTAAATTAACCTTTGCAAACGATGACACCCTTGGTGATAAAATCCAAAATTTACTCATTTGACTTAAATTAACTAAAATTAAAAAAAAAACATAAATTTACTCATATGCGTGTGGGTAGTAGGTTAATGTGATATGAAGGTCGAACCAAATAGGTGTCGTCCTCCACAAGTAACTGACAAACTTGACGTAATACTAGTTGGAAGATGGAATAACCAACTACACAATTTTGCGTGCTTTTCGCACGAGTTGATACTTCTTCGGTGTTGACTCCTGCCATTATTGACTCTAGGATGTGAAGAGGTGTACTTAATTAAAACATACATCAATATACTCTAATATCTCATCCTCAAAATTATTATGCTCCCTAATAATTGGAGCATCCACAATACAACCTGAGTTGTTATTATCATCAAGTAAAAGAGTATGCAATAGATTATTAATCTCAAAATTTTAACATAGGTGTCTCAGTAGAAGATATAATCTTGGAGGGAGAAGTAAAGGGACGGAGAAGCCTTAGTCATCGAGGAACAACATCAAAGTAAGATGCAATAAGAGTGGGGGAAGTGATTCATGGTGGAGCCTTAAGGAATTAGAGTGGCATAATTTGTATCTTAGCTAGAAACAAGGAAGACAAGGGATAAAGATGGAAGATCTACGGCTCCCTCGTCAAAGGCAAACCTGAGAGGTATGGTTGTGGCCTCAGCAGTCAAATGTAGCCAAAACTCAATCAAAACGGGTGAATGTCTTCCCCTAAAGCTAGTCCTAATGCCATAATGCCATGGAGGAGTTGGATAAAAGGCCAAATGAATTTATTGATGGCAAGCCAGTTGGAGCTGCTGGACAAATCCAGGGGTAGCACCAAAACTCCAAACTCCATTCCTCAACTAACAGCGCTTATGGCTAAGGTATGTGTCGAGGATGAAGTTGATGACAAGCTTATAATAGAGAAGCATTGTTACTTCAAAGGTCACCTCCAGTAAGCCACTATTTGCGATGGTGATGGCAAGAGGCTATAGACACCATGAAGATGGATGTAGAGTGTGGTTGCACCCACGTTGGAAGATGACAGTTCCTCTCCTTTAGCTCCTACTCCAAGGAAGGTGCAAAGTTGGCAAGCTGAAGTAGTCAAAACAGTTGTGGAAAAAGAAGTTGAGAAACACCAAGCTTTGCTAAAGGTATGAGTACTAAACACCCTATGGTCCCTGATGGGGGATGGGAGGGAGTGGTGCTACCTCTAACTATAATGAATGTTCTGATGTGAATAAGGTTCAAGTTGAGTGTGCTCGCAATCCTATAAGCAAGATTTTTTGTAGGGAACACATGTACATACAAATGATCATATACAAGTTAAAAAGCCATTTGCTAATGATGCTTTCCACATGTTCAATAGTATGCTAGCATGTTTTTTTCATATGTGAACTAAAATAGGCAGGGCCCTCATATCTTTCAGAGTTAACCCAAAAATCGACCATAGGGTAGGAAAGAGTGTAAGATTGTTTGACATTGATCATTCATCCAACTCTCACTTGTGGATAGTGTAGTCATGCTCAATGAAGATGCAGTCGAAAGAATGAATGCTTTGTTCACCAATGCTATTGTTGGAAAGCTATTTGGTAGAAAGTTACCATTTCACTTCTTCTATATGGAGTGCATAAGAGATGGAAACATTTTGATGTTTTTAAGCTTATGGATGTGGAGTGATGTTCTCCTAGTCAAACAGTGAAGAAAGTTGCCTGGGTACCAAAAGGTCTAAGATTCAAATCACGCAACCATCATAATTTCCAAGTAGAGTGGGAAAAATTGTAGTGTCCATTGATAAAATTACAAAAAAACTTATGGATGCAAGTAGAGATTCCTTTCTTGCCGCTTCTTGAGGCCGAAGGACAAAAACATAATTCTTGGAGGTGGACCATGGCTAGTTGTAGGTCATGTGCTTGGTTTGGATGTCTAGTCACCTAAGTTTTTGTCATCATCGAATGTCAACACTTCAACCCTTGTTTGGGCCAAGCTACCAGAACTTCCTCTCTACTCATAGGACAAATGTAACTTAGCATGTTTGGTTTCCAGAGTTTACCTCTATGGATTGACCCCTACACAACTAACTTTGACGGGGTTAACTATGCTCGAGTTTGTGTTAGAGTTAACTTAAGCAACCCTCTCAAGGCAGATATTTGGGTGATTGTAGCCAAGGGAGGCTCTATCAAAAAGTGAGACATGAGGGTACATTAGTAATTTTCCTTAAATGCAGAGTTGTGAGCCACAAGGACAGTCTCTGCCTTCTTTCTCAAGCTGAATGGTCAGTTGAACGGGCAAGTTGACCCAAGATGTGGGGAAGAGGACGGGCAAGTTGTAGTGTTTAAGGACTCAGGCCCTCGTGTAGCTAATATGGTGGCCCAAGATGTGGGGAAGAGGGGGGCTCAAGCAGAAGAGAGTAGTTCTCACTGAGTACGAAATTTGTGCCCTGAAGCCGTTGGAGGCTCTTGGTCTACCAAGCAGCTTACTGCTACCCCACCGCTACAAAATCAATCACCCCAAGGCCAGATTGGACCTTGGATGATTGTTAACAACTGCAGAAAGAAACCTTAAATAAAAGAAATTCTGAGGGCACTACAAGAAAAGCCAAAAAGGTAAGATGGCTTTAATAATAGGCTGGCCAATTTAAATTCTGATTTTCAATCCAAAAGAAAATAATTTCCAGCATCAAGGCAAAAGGGACTTACAAGCAACACCAAGGCCAAAGTTAACTCCAATAAACCTCCCTTTAACACCAATCCATTCCCCCCCTTTAGTTGTTGGTTGTGAGCTTAGAGAAAAGCCACTCAAAGGGGCTAGTCTAGAGAGAGAGATAATAGCACCACAATTGAGCCAATCTAGTTTGTTGCAAGGAAAAAATATGATCTAAATCTTGCCTCCTCATGATCATGACAACACATAATAAAAGCAAGGGCAAGCGGGCTCACTAGGTTAAAATGGCGAGGGTCTTCGTGGGGAAGTCAACTTGGACTACCATAAAGGTGAAAGCGTGGCTCTGGACTAAGGGTGGAACCTAGCGGAAAGCAGAGTCAAGAAATTAGCTGTAAGCATAAAGTTCAACTGAGGATATAAAATGAGAGACATAAAAGCATGAGAGTGAAAAGAGAAGGGTCTAAAGAAAAATAGTTTGTATTTTTTTCCTCAAAGATAACTAGGTTGTTAAATGATTCGCACTTAAGGTCACCCCAACCATTTCCTTCATAAGAATATCGATTCCTTAACCTATATATAGGTTTGAAGTCAAAAACTCAAATTTCAATTATATTATGCATTGTCTATTACAATAAAAGGGATTCCTGTATATAAGCCTCATTACATTTTGAGAATACAAAATAAAACATAATTATAAAATTGCAAATAAACTTAAACTCAAAAAAGGGAAAAACACAATCAAAATAAAATCAGCATAATTGTAATACTCAATCAGCCTTAAATCTTTACCTTCCAAGAGTTCCAAATTCAAATCTTCAATTAGCATTAAACGAATCTAGTATTTTTCGATCAAATTCAATGAACTTAAAATGTATCAAATGATCTTCTATCTACATCAAAGCAGTACAGTCTCACCTCCATGGTCGAAAGTGACAACTGCTTGCTATGAAGTATGAACATGCTATTGAATTGTATCCCACCAAAATAATATATGAAACTTCATAGTGAAATATACATAAAATGGTCTACTTGTAGTTAGATCCCTAATTTCACAAAAATTAAAGAATTTGCTTCCTTTTGAGAACTATAAAACATGACTATAATACAGAGATACAGATACGACGATACAATAAACTTAAAAAAAGTAAACCATGGATATAATAGAATACAACAATCATATATATGTGTACATAATGCATCATGTTGATATGAATTTCAAAAATATCCTTTAAACTTTCTTTAGATTAATTACATTTTTTTCTCAAACGTTCTTGATACCAATAGAAGCAACATTATGGCTAATCTAATTTGAAAAAATTAAAATTTCCTTCAATGATTATTGAATTTTTAAAAATCTTAAATTTAAAATAATATCATAAAGTTTGTTTCATTACTTCCCAACCTGCTATAAATTATCTAAGTAAGATGAGAGTTTAAATGCATATCAATAGATTATGTTAAATCTGACGCAAGTCAATTAACTCAATATAAACAAGATATAATTGATAACAATATAAAGAGGTAATTCTACTTCGGCCCTTAAGGTTTGTCTAATTTGTCATAAACATCCACAAAAGTCAAACATGTTGTCCAAGTCCACAATAATTACTATATAATTCACCAAGGCCCTAGTTATTTTTAAAAACTTTCAATCAGGTCCAACATAACGTTTTCTATTTAAAATACCGTTATTTCATCAAAAAAATTAAATTAAATATTTTTTCAATTATGATTTTGCCCTCACACGCAGGGCGTCAGCGCACAGGTCGCTTGCACATGACCTTGAGCGCCAGCGGCCGGCAATGCGCTGCTGCCGGCGTCCGCGCACTGCCGGCCATGTTCACACGGGTCGCCGAAGCGCGCCGCTTCACGCGCGGCCGCACATAGGCAGCCGCAATGCTCTGCCGCGCGCACAGGCGGTCGCACCGTCGAGTGGGCATCCGCATGAGGCCCTGAGAGTCGAAGTTTGCGCGTGGGTCGTCGTAGCTCGTGGCCCCGAGCGCTGGTTGCCTACGCAAGGCTTGTGCACAAGGTGTCTGCGTGGGGGCGGCATGCGCGAGGTCATACGCTCCGGCATCCACTGGCGCAGGGCTTGCGCGTAGTGCGTCCGCGCTCCGGCGTCCATCCGCACTGCAGCCGACGCAGGTCGCCGGCGCAGGCGGCCTCCTCAGTGGCATATTTTAAGGCGGCCTCCTCAGTGGCATATTTTAAAAATTAATAGATTAAGAAAAGGTATTTTTGTCATTTTTACAATACATAACAGATTCTGTCACGGAGGGACCACGATATTCCATATAATATTTTTTGTAAACCTGAATGACATGTTCTGAGATTTGTGAGCTTTTGTGTCCAAGTAAGCAAACCTCGGAAGCCTAAATGAAATTACCCCTAATATAAATGTTATGACCTGATGCCAGATATATAGACCTAATCAAAGTAGATGGACTGCTTAATTAAGGTAAACAAAAAATGTAATCGACGTCCATAAGAAATAAAGGTAAGATATCAATTAAAGTAAAAAAATCAATAACGTCACTTGCATCCGTAAAATTGTGAAAAAATATCAACTAAAGTAGATGATACAGCAGCTTGCGGATACTAAAGTTTTCCCTGCTGCAGAAATACTAGCGTGTATAAAGCTCTTTATGATTTCAAATGCGTGAGCACAATGTATCGCTCTCCCAAATTGTGTTTTATCATGAGGGTTGTACTAACTGTTCTAATATTTTCTCTGATTAGAACTATCGAGAAGCATCAGACAAGTTTCGAATAATATCCATTTTTTAAAAAAAAATTAACAAAATTTATACACCATATGGCGTATCAAATGCATATTGATGAAATATCAAGAAGTATTGATATATGATACATATACGATACAAATACGTTGGCCTTTATGAAGTAACAATGCTTCATAGCTTGAGAAGTTCTATAGTAGTCTGTTAAGTTCTTAGAATGTATGAAACATCTCATTCTTTTTTATGAATTCCATTGTCTACAGAGGTCAGTGTAAATACAATGAAATAGCACATTAACTTAAAGTTACCTATCATCACAATCTAATAACACAACCATAAAATCATCAACAAGTTCATTGGGAGGGCATTCAATATTGGATAGCCATAATTCAGACGTCTTTCATCTTTAAGGTCAACTCATAGGCCGCAAGAGAGAGGACCACAAAGAGGGAAGCTAACTTAAAACGCTATTATCTACACAAACAATTAATGATTGATATTTCAGGAAGTACCTTCAGCAATTAACTTGTCATCTAGAGACTGGTGAAAGCTTGGACTGACGGCCATCTTTGAATCAGACCCATGTGCATTCTTCTCATATGAAGTACAGCCTACATAGCCAGAATGCTCTTTCTTTCCATTGTTAGTGCTATCATCTCTATGATCACTCATAACAGCAGCGACATCTATTAAGACAATGGCACACCAGAGACAAGTTTCAAAAATCTAACTAAAATACTCCAAAACACTAATGGAATAAAATGTACCAGATTTATTCAGTGATGACATTCCTAAATCTATGGAACTCTTCCCAATGGAGCCATCTTTCAATGCCTGAGGGATTCCACTGCTCACAATGTCTCCTTTGTCTATTGCCTTCAGAATAGCCTGTAAAGCAGCAACAACGCAAAAGTAACAATACTTCAGCTTTAGGTAAATTAATAAACAATCACAGCACATCACTATAGAATAACATAGTCAAGTAATAAATTACCGATTCTTCAGCAATAGGAGCAGTAAGTGACAAAGGCTCCAATGGTTCCACTTGTGTCAATGTGGGAACTTCTACAAATCCCTCAAATGACGTCCTGCAGACCTTTAAATCCATTGTCCTATAGATGTCAAGCAATTTCATCCTGCTATACCTCAGAACAAAGGGATCTCTGTCGCTAATATTAGACATTTCTGAACCAGTACCTAAAGCAAATTGTCGGAAAGGACCACTAGTCACACTACTGGAATTCAAGCTAACCCTGCCACGACCAACAGGAAAAACAGATTGTCCATTATCCCCCTGTCCTTTACCATAACCAGGGATTGGCATCTGTTTATTTAATGTTGATGGCAGGTAGGGAGCAGAGTCCCCCTTTGCACGATATAGGGAAGGGGAAGACCTCCAAAAACGGGACTCTCCATCCCTATTACCATCTTTGTCTTGGCTGTTTATCTCCTTTCCAGGGGTAGTTAGATGTGGAGACCCTTTACCATCCCTACTAGACCACTTCTCACGCCAATTCTCCGACTCCTTGTCATCAGGGCCCCAGCGTGTGTTCCATTTACTTTCACGACGTTGTTCATAAGCAATATCCCTATTCCCAGAATCAGCCCATCTATCAGATGGAACACGAAGTGATTCTCCAGGATATTTTGAAGTGTCTGACCACCTTTCTACTTTACGAGAGTCATTAAGGTCCTTCTCTCCATCCCTCCAGCGATCACGGCGAATAGCAGAGCTTGCTTCCCTTTCTTCATCAAGCCAACGATCACGACGCCCATTTTCTAAGCCATAGAAGGCCGGCCTGAAAACATCCTTTTTCTTTTCTCCTAGATCAAGGTCTTCAGCATTTCCGACTGCTTTTAGAGAATCAGATCGTTTACCTACAAAGATATGAGGATCCTGCAGCAGTACAATTTATATCATTAACTAGAAAGAGGGAAAAACCCAAAAAAACGAATAATTGCATACACACCATTAAACTTTATTCAAGCATGTATTTCATGTAATATATTTAGACTCCAAATTTCTGATTTTACATGCCCCCTAAATCATTATAGCACAAAATATCCCCCCTTTGTTTTGTCTTCATATTTAGACTCCAATTTACATCATTAATGAAAAATACTGAATATTGATCCAGGCTACCAATTGCTGCCACATCAGTCTTTAGTAGTATCATGCAAATCTTAGCTGATCCTCCAACAATCTCGTACCATGAAAATGCATAGAATCACTGGCAGAGTTGCTGGGGGGCCGTGTTATGTTGGGGAAGAGAGCATGCAAATCAGTGGGCTACGAGGTCGTCCAATCACTGAATGGAAAGAGAAGTTTCATCTGTGGAATCGTGCAGCTTTCTCAATCATGAGCATTGAGATGGCCTAATTTGGCCTTTGTTTTAATCAGGCTAACTAATATGGTAATGAACAGTGGTGAAAGGGACTCTTTTATGTTGTTTAGAAGATTAGGAGTGTAGGTTAAATCAAAGGTTTGATGTCTACAATATGTAAGTCCCCCAAAAAAAGTAAAATGTAAGCCGACAAAGGTATGATATATACATCCAATGATACAAATCTACAATATAGTACAATAACTTTACCCCAGTTGCTGGCATAATCTTCTCATCTCCTAGCTTTGGCAAAAGCCATTGAGGAGAAAGGGGCATAGAACTATCAGAACCCTGCAAATCTGCAAAGCCAAACAAAAAATAGACCAGATTTTATCTTAAGGGAAAAAATACCTAATTATTAAAATGGAACAGGCATATCCAATTAATTTTATCTTATTCCAAAAAAAAGGCTTAACTTGACAGTACAGTTTTTCAGGTGATTCAGTTCTCAGATGTTTTAATTGACATAAAAAACGACTATGCAGCTTGGATACCCATATCCAGAATTTTCCATAACCTAGAAATTTCCATAAGGGTGATGACGACAAGAATGATGAACAGTCAGACAAAAAGTGGGAGATCCAGTTCAACAACTAACGATATAAAGGGTACTAGACCATAACCTTGATTAGAAATCAATAAAGAAGGAGATATTTAGTGTTTACAGCAGAGAGTAATCGGGAATCTTGCTCAGGTGATGTCAATTATTTCAAGCAGATATAAGTAGCAACATCTCATGATCCAAATGTAGAGGCATTATCCGCTTTGGCTTTAGAGAATTGCATGACTTGAGTACTTCCCAAGATATCATTTATCCCATTACTACTCCATTTCAAACAACCTTAACTATAGAGTTTTCCATCATTAGCTTTACAGTTTTTTCCCAAAAGATGCATCTACTATTTGAAATTACATTATATATAATTCAGAATCTCCCCTCCCTTTTCGATGTGAAACGATTCACTCTCATGCCCCTCTTACAACTATTTATTAGCCTAGAGAACTGCCAGAAAGTTGCACTTTGCTCCAGTAATTTCCTTCTCTTTGCTCCAGTGATTTCCTTCTCTTGAGACATTACCCAGCGATCACTTCCCGCCCTCTTTAGCCACAGACGTTACATAAGTAGGCAAAAGAAAACTAGACTATATGACTTGATACTAATAAAAAAATTTGGGGAAGTAAGGGAACATAAAACTGGAGCATACTTGAAAATAACACTTCAAACCTAAAATGCATTGTAAACAAAGAGAATAGCTTCCTTAGCTACAAATATGATAGCACAGCCGTGCAAAAAAACTAGGTTACCCAAACAATGTTCGCTCATGGATTTCTTTAGCTAGAGCCATAATATCAAAAGGCAAACAAAATAGAAAGAAGGTTATCCATGCCACAGTTCTTCCATTCTTCCAAAATAAAAGTCCATAAACCACCACAAATATAAAACCATCCAAAATCCTAAGCAAATTGCCCAACATTTGGAAAATGCATGTGTAAATATAGTCAATGCTAGAACTGCTCACAGTAACCACTGCCAATTATTGACTTGCAATAAAGCCCGCAATAAGCGATAATCCCATCCAACGTAAGCGTACAATATTTCGAGACAAGGTTTCTATGAAAGCTAGATTTTAAATTTTTCGTTTCACACGAATCTTTGATAATTTCGCTTCTCTCATTAGGAATCCAAAAATGCTATCGTGAATAACTTCCAAATGAAAGCCATGCGGTGTAAGAACTAGGCGAGATAAACAACAAGGCGAATCGAGTTGCTTCAGCGAAAGAAGGAACAATAAAGATTTTCTACATGATGATGGATGTGTAGCCGATATATCACACAACTAAAAGTAAAAACCCTAGAACGGCAACGACCAGCCGCGGAGAAGATCAATTAAACAATCAAACAAGAAGTGGGAAGTGTAAATCCGGAATCAAAAGGGGCCGGGCAGAGAGATTAGGCTTTGGAGATGTTAGGTTAAGGAAGAATTTTGAGTGGCAGCGGTTCGGGTGCTTGGACTAAAAACCTTTTGGGATCGGTGGCGAGGGAGCATCGACAGTGAGGCGGTGGCGGGGATCAGCATTGCTCAGGCCGGCCATCGTCGAAGGCGAAGGAATCCACGAAGCTTGCAAACGCAAGAAAACCCTGGAATTCTGTGTAGTGATCAACAGAAGACGGAACGGCGCATAATAAAGCGGATAAAAACGGAGACGGCGTCGAGGTTAGATTTACGTCTAGGTTCCCATAAATACAAATTTTAAAATTACACAAACTTTTTTTATTAACTGAAAAAGATTTGCAATTTGAATTTTAAATAACAATATAAATTTTAAACATTTTCAAAATAGTACTTATTGTTAAATATAAAAACAAGAGATAATTACACCTAGGTCTTTAAGTTTAACATTTAATAATGTACAGATCTAAGTTTTTAAAATTATAACATCGAAATTTCTGAGTTTTAATAAATTATCAAATAGGTTTTTATTAATTTTTTATTATTAAAATTTTTTAAAATTACTGTTAGACTCCTGGGCGTCTCTCTTCTCCCTACCTCTCTCTCCTCTCGATCGACGCGCACGGGCGACGCCGTGCGGCCGTCGGACCCATGTGCGATCCACCGACGGCCGCGCGACACCCGCACAGCCTGTGCGCGCCGATTGGGAGGAGAGAGAGGATGTGAAATAAAGTTAACTTTTAATATTAAATTTTATGTGTGATGTGATATGTCTGGTTAAAATTAAACTAGGTTAATTTTCAACTTCAAAATAAACGGGACCTAAATTTTTAAAAATAAAAGATAAATTCTTAAAATAAAAATTTAAATTATTATTAATTAAACTTATGTAATCTATTTTAAATTTAATTTTAATAATATAAAAAATTTTATTATAGAATTATGAATCATACATAATAAAATAAAAATTATTCAAAGATTTTTAATAATATTTTTAACATTTTTTTAAATGTTAGTATGAAATCTGTATTTTTTTCAAATATTTATGTTTTATATATAAATTCTTCAAATATTGTTTATTGAAAATTATGAACGTGTAGAATAAATTTAATTATTATATTAAAATATTTAAAAAAATTAAATAAATTAATTATTATTTTAATATGTGAAATAAAAATTTATTTTTTATTCTGAATTAGGTATATAAAGTGAAATATAATTAATTTTTAATATCAAATTTTTTATGATATAAAATGTCCGGTTAGAATTAATTTTGACCGGGCTAAATAAAGAGGCTCTTAATCGTTAAAAATTGCCTTATTTATTTATCAAATACTGAATTTTAACTTTTATATTTTGTTTCTTTTTTATTCTTAAATCTAAGTGCAAGGAATAAATAAACAGATAATTTATAGTTGACGTAAGAAAGATGAGTCCTGAGAGATAGTGATACGCAGAAAGCTAAGCTTGATAATTAAAGCTCAAGTGGAGAGAGTAACTGACAACAGTGGGACCACTAATACAGGCTCAGCAATTATATATATTACTTTCCTCCGAAAAAGCCGAACAAAACTTCTCTTCTTTCCGCCTATAAATACCCTTGAACAGGCTTCAAAGAACAGGGGAATCCGTCAGATCTTTTCTTCTCTACTATTTCTACCATTGTATTAAGCCCAAGCAGTTCTCTTTCTTGAAATTTAGTGGAAGACCCAAGCTGATCAGGTAGATGCAGGGGATTTCATCCCTAAATCACCTTAAATTTCTGTGTGCTCTTTTGGATGTTATTTTTCTCTGATTTAAGCCATAATTATCAAGCTTAGTCCTCTGCGTATCGCTGTCTCTTGGGACCCCTCCTTCTCACATTAATATTTATTTTATTAAGATAACTAAACTGTAATTACAATAATTTCGAATTAAAGAAATGAAAATAGAGAGAACTTTTTTTATATATATACAATACATATTTACATGCAATTACCCCAAGAATTTAATAATCATAACATTAGAAATGATCATCGACCAGTTATCCGTGAAAAGGGATTTTTTCCAGAATAATTCAAAGGTGAAATTAAGGACAACGAAATGGGCCTCCAATGGGCCATAAAATGGGCCTAGGCCTAATAGCTCACAGCCTGATGTTACGACGCATTCTCGTAAATCTCTCCTGCATCCTCAGTATCTCCCTCGCAAAACACTGGTTTCCCGTCACTAGCAGACCGTTGAGCACTTTATTGAACATAAACTTCCGCGGCAAATAACCCTTCTCCACCATCTCCACCACCATCCTTCCGGCGACCAACATGTCCTCCGGCCGCCTCCTCACGAACATGGCGCTGATCAACACGTTGTACGTGTCCAGATTTGGCAGGCAACGTGCTTCATCCTTCATCTTCCCCAGAAGATCCAAGCCCTTCTCCATCTCCCCTTCCTCACACCAATGTCTTATCACCAGATTATACGTCTGAACAGTCGGCTCGCTGCCCTCGCTCCTCATTGCCTCCATGAAACCCATGGCTCGCTCCATCTCTCCGGCGTGGCAAAGCCCCCTGATCACAACATTGTAAGTGGTCACATTCGGAGTGTAGCCTCGGCTCAGCATTTCGTCGAACACCTTGAGTGCGCTGTGGATTTCATTCTTCTTGCAGAGAACCTGAATCAATGCGTTGTAGGTTGCCACCGATGGCAGGCAGCCGTGGGCGATCATTTCGTCGAACACCTTACGAGCTTTCTCAGTCTGCCCGGCGAGACCCAATCCGTGAACTACCGTGGTGTAGGAGATGACGTCGGGTCGGCAGCAGGAGTCATCCTTCTTCCCTCTCCTCTTCATCTGCAGGAAGAAGTCCCAGCCCTCATTGACCTGCCCTGACCGGAAGAATCCCTTCAGCAAGATGTTGTGGGTGGTCAGCGTCGGCTCCAGCCCAGAATCCACCATCTCCTTCAACACATCCAGCGCTGCCGCCGTTCTTTTCACCCGGCACCAGCCATCGGCGAGGATGTTGTAGGTGACGGCATCAGCGCGGAATCGGCCGTTCAAGCTTCTGAAGAGGGAGGCGGCCTTGCGGACGCGGCGGGTTTTGCAGAGGACGTCGAGGAGGATGTTGAAAGAATTGGTGTCTTGACGGCAGCCGTGGTGGTGGAGGGACAGAAAGAGGCGCACGGCGCTGTCGGGCTTGCCTGCGGCGGCGAAGCGCTCAGCAAGGATGGCGAAGGTACGGTGGGAAAGGGGGAGGCCGGCGCGGCGGCGGTCAGAGAGGAGGAGGTGGATCGATCGGCGGTCGCGGAGGCGAGCGGCAATGTCGAGGGCGTGGTCAAAGGAGGAGGGGGCATGCGAGAAGCCGGGGAGAAGGAGGAGCGCGCGGAAGAAGAGCAGAGCGCGGGGGCCGTCGTTCCAGAGGCGTTTGAGGACGGAGTCAACAATGGCTGGAGATAGGGAGAGGATGGAGAAGGAAGAGGAGAGGGCGAGAGCTAGAGTCTCAGCATCGCCGTCGCTGGCGCCTGCGCCTCCAGAAGCGGCGGTGGGGGAGTGGTTGATGACTAGAATGGAAATGAGGGAAGGAAGGTCGGTGTTAGCTTGCGGGATTGGTGCCGAGTTGAAGGAGAGGTGGAGGCTGTGGATTCTGAAGAGGACGAGAAGGCGGTGAGCGTTTGGGCGGCACAGAGGTTCGCCGCAGAATGGGAGAATGGGAGGCATCACATATGGCCTTTGTGGGAGCTAGAAGCCTACAAGGCTGGAATGTTGAATGGAATTCCGGTTTTATAAGGCTGAATTACACACAAATATTCAAGATTTAGAAGACTTTATCATATATAAATATGGTGCTCAAATACTTAAAAATAACTGTACATTTAAAAAATCAATATATACATAAAATTGTTAGTGAAGTTAACTTGAGAGAGAAAGCAAATGTTGCTTTTCATATATAATTAATAATTAATAAATATATTAACTCAAAAGTCTAGTCAATGAATAAGGATAATTAATTTTATATTAACATAACTTATATTAATATGTCACATAATTTAAATATCATAACATCTAAATACTATTTTTTGATTAATAATTCTATAATTTTATGGAACGTTATTTATAGATATTATTAAATCAAATAATTATTTTTTTATATAATATAATATAACACTAAAAAAGCACTGAGTCAAATATCTCCTTAATGCATTTTGTTGGACAAGACCAACCTAAGCTATTTATAAATTTTTATTTTTTAATTTAATGCTATTCTAGTTTCATGCTTTCAAACTTTCAACTAAACAAAATAGTAAAACTTCAAAATATAATTATCAATAAATATTTAGATAAATGCTACAACAAAATAAGGGCTCAAATAAAAATCAAATCAAGATTGCACAAATACTCTAGACCAAATTTAATTAAATATCACATTTATATAATGAAAATAACAAAAAGATAATCTAAACTTAAAAACTCAACCTAGTAATTTATTCTAACAATAGAATTGAAAATTAACCTGAGTTTTGATTATTTTAGAACTGAACTCCACCCAAATTTAATTAGTATGATTTAGTTCTTCGAATAATTTTATACACCCTTAAAAAAAATATGCTAAAGCCTCTACTAAAGAGTTTTGCCTTTATTCCTTGTAAAGTCTACCCATATAACAAGTAATAATAATCATGTAGTTAATTTTTTAGTTTATTTATTAGGTGATTTTTTTTAGACTAGAGAAACGTCATCTCTAAGGGCTTGTTTGGTTTGAATTTTTTTTTCAGCTCAACAAAAATTTTAATTATAAAAATTAAATTTATTTCACAATCAATACGAATACGAATATTAAAATTACTTTTATTTCATATTTTACATACTTTTTTTTATTAAATTTATAAGATAAATATTTTTTATTCAATTTTGGTTGATATTTGATACGCTATTTCTACACCCTTCCTAGACTTATTTATTCGCTTATTAATTTGGCCAAAACCAAAATTGTTAATCCTAATAAGCAACACGCGTCCCTTCCAGCAAGCCGCCAGCAAATGACTCCCGAAGCGGCGCCAGGCAGTAGCTGCACCACCGGCTGCCGACACTCAGCGCCGCCCAGTCCTGCCGCGCACTCTCCCTCGGGCTTCAGCGTCTCCGCCGGCAACGCAGGGCTCGTCGATATCGATGGCGACCTCAACAGCCCTGCGTCGTACGCGGGCGTCAGATCTGGCCGGAAGAGCCCGAACGACCTCTCCGACGTCGGCCCGGGCTTCAGATCCTCGTCGTACAGCGCAAAGAGGTACGTCTCCACCGGGCTCACCATCGACCGCAGATGGCTCACCAGATTACCGTTGTAGGCCTTGGCGTTCTCCACGCTGGCTCCGACGTCGCCGTCGTCGCCTCTGTCCGGCCACCCTGTCTCCGCCACTACGACCTCCGTTCCGGGGAAGCCCACCACCCGCAGCGCCACCCTGGTCGCGTCCACCTGCGCGTCGAACATGTTGGAGTACGTGATCCCGGAGCCCTGGTCGACCCGACCAGGGTTTGGCTGGAAGAGGCAGAAGGCGAGGGTTTCCGGCCGTGGGTCGCTCCGGTAGGCGAAGTAAGGGTAGGGATTGATCATGAAGGGGTAGCCGTTGTCGTGGAGGAATTGGAGGATGGGGACGAGGGCAGGGGAGAGGTCGGCGTGGAAGGCGCCGGAGGACGGCGGATCGGACTGGGAGAGGACGGCCATGGAATGCACGGTGGTGACTTTGATGGCTGCGGTGGCAGGGGAGGCTGCGAGGGCGGCGCGGAGGTTTTTCATTGCGGGGAGGAGAAGGGAGGGGAGGGAGGGGTCGCCGGAGTTAAGGACCTCGTTGCCGACGGAGACGGCGGAGATAGAGGTGGCGGGGGCGAACGGGAGGATGTTGGAGGAGACCCAGGATGAGGCGGCGTTGGGGTCGCCGGCGAGGCCGGGGATGTCAGCGTTGGAGATGCCGAGGATTAGTGCGATGCCGGTGCCAGCGAGGGATTTGATGATTCCTGGGTCGGCGCCGTAGAGCCGGAGCTTGGAGAAGGTGGTCGACTGGAGGAGGCGCGCCGTGGCCTCCGGCGGCGGAAGGTTGTCCGCCAGCTCTCCGTAGTTCACCCCCAGAAATGGCTGTGCCCCTGCTGCCATATTGGAGAATGAGCTGTTTTGTATAGAGAAGAGAGATGATCCGATGGAGCAGAAGATGATCAGGGCTTACTTGCAGAGGAGGCGGCCAGGAACAGGGTGAATAATGGAAGAAGACGCAGGCTTTTCGCCATTGTCGGCGACTGTAATGAGAAGGGAAATTGTGTGGAAGAGGAAATTACGAAGCACGACGAGGAGATTGCAGGGGTTGGTGAAACCTTAAAGACATTGAGGCCGAACGCAAGAAAAGCATAAGTTCCCTTTTGGCTTAGCTTTACTGTGGAAGACGGAGATGATGGGCAGCACAAAATTAACATTGGATAAATATATGAAGTTAATCAAATTAATTATGTTTGAATAAAGTTAATCAAATTAATTATGTTTGAATAAAGTTAATCAAATTAATTATGTTTGAATAAAGTTAATCAAATTAAATAAAAATTAATTGACATGCAAGGCTGGAAGGAAACCTCCTGCATTGAAAATCCTATGCCAATAAGTAATTGATTTGCTATTCTCCTATAGATAAATTAACACTACAATTTTTTCTTTTAGATTGAATGAACTAATTAGCTGCCTGAGCTTCTACGATCACAACTAGATTTCTACGGAATCACTTTTATAGTCGATAAAGATGTAGATTTCTATGAAATCACATTTACAGTTAATGAAGATGAAGCCCGATAAAGATTTCTCAGGCTGTAGCTAGGCGGCCCAAAATTATATATAGGCCCTCTCTTTTTTCAGTGGACGCTCTTCCAAATTCACAAAAATGAAATACACCTTTTTTACATGAGAAATTTTTACACACATATAAGCATCTTCTTCACAAAAAATAAAAATCAAATTTTCTAAAAATGATGTGTAGTATATATAATATACAAAAAATTAACATGTAGGCAAATCTCCTTTTATATAAATAACATTACTAACATGCTCATAGATTGGGTATTCATACATGCATTCACAGATGAGAAGAAAATAAAAGGAATATCTTATTTCAATTGTTGAAATATATCATTTTTTTAAAACAATGAGGCAAAGTTACACTTATAAAAAAGAGAGTTTATTGCGAATAATCACCGAGAGGTAGCCCATAGGAAGTTAGTTGTATGCACCAAATCTTTAGGCTCTATAGCTAATCACACTTACTCTATTCCTCGTTATGAAGGACTGTAATTAGGCTGAGTGATGATTAAATATATTATGATATTTTATCATTTTAGTGCCCTCTACGAAGAAGAGAAAAAAAGTCAAAGAACAAAATAAAAATGGCACAAATATTTTGTCTTGCAAAATACTGATTTTCATTGTGTGAAGTTTGCACCTGACCAATAAGGAAGTGGTCTAGTCCGATCTAGTTGACAGATGGTTCTGGATCAAACACAGAATCGATTATTATTACTATTATTTTTTCTATTTCTATTTTGTTATTTTTTATAGGTTCTAGACTAGACACTAGTTCCCATTTTCAATGGTTTGGTCAGCTTTGTTAAGCCAAAACTGATCAGACTAATGAGAACCGGAGGTTAGTTCAATTTGTTAAGCTGGAACTAATCTGATTTAATTGATTTTAGGGGGCATTTGGTTTAATGTTATTTTGATATTATGTTATATTATGTTATTTAGAGAAAATAATTGCTTGGTTTAATGACATTTACAAAGAATTTTCTATTATATTATAAAATTATTAATAAAAAAAAAGACATCTAGATGTCATGACATCTAGATTACATAACATAACATCAAGATAACATCGAATCAAACGCCCCCTTAGTTTGAACCAATTTCAATAGATCGTGCATTAGAATGATTTCAGTTGGGATCAATCTATTAAGAAAATCAACTTGCAGCTACTAAACCTTACGTTTGAGCAAATTTAAAGCATTTAATATATGATATACTTAAAGACCTACATACTGAAAGTCAAGTTTGCAAAAAAATATGTCGATGATGTCCTTTAGATCAAAAATATTTGAAAAATCATGATATAAGTTTGAAGTAAGTAAATGTATAAAAATGCTATGCAAGAGATCACGACATTTTCCACATGCTTTGAAGCTACAAATGTTGTACATGCCACAACACTAGGGCAAAATGCATGGCTTGATATGCTAAATCATGAGACCTAAGCCTAATTGTGCATACTGTAGATAATGAGGCCTACAAAATTATACTGCATTGGAGAAAGCAGAGACTAGAGAAGAATTGTAGTTATAGAGGATGTTGTTGAAGCTAAATCTGAGGACAAAAAAAAAAATCAACATAAAGGAATACATAAGTTCATATAATAATATAATTAAAAAATTTTAAAATAAAAGTTCATATAATAATAGCAAATAATGTGATATGTGCGTGATTCCATTTCTTTGTACTTATTGCTTGTGATTATTGCTCATAAATGTGTACAACATATTGATAGTTTTTTATCTCTATAATTATTAGAGATAACTAGAGGTAGAGCATTTATTCGCCACATTTTCACTAGCGGGAATTATTCTATTGATAGTGTTAGGAGAGTTGCCATAGGAGAACTTAGTTAAGTTCAATATATAATTGATGGATATCTATTAATCAAAAAATTTAAACTGATGAATAGGAGCCATCAATTGTATATCAATATCATAACTTGAGTTGAATATTCAAAATGAGATAATTTTTATATGCATCTTAATAATTTTTCTCTCATATGAGAGTTCATTCACACTGAGCTTTTCCTTATCTAATTAATCATTTAAGTGCATACTTTTCAAAGTCTTACTCAACCACCTCAAAGCATAGTAGAGCTACTACTATGGTATAAAAGGCAAGAACTATGGGAGTGCAATCCGCATGAACTACTTCATTGGCTTCAAGGTCTGGTCGAATTATCAGCTTTGATACTACTTATTAGAAGAGTTGCCATGGGGACCCAAAGTTGAGCCCCATATATAATTGATTGTACTTATTAACCAAAAAATATAAACATTTAGGATAAAATTTTCAATTGTATATTAATACTATAATTTATGCTAAAATTTAATATGAGATAATTCTTTATGTATATCCTAATATACAACATGGATCTAATAAGAATTTAGTGGATCATATAAAAGTCAATGACAAGAAAGGAAAGGAGGCGCGATCGCCTAAAGAGAACGGCTAGCTAGCTGCTCAGTTTCCGAGAGATTCAAAACCAAAACCTATGCCACTTTCAAGTTTAAAGGGGCTAAACGGTTGACATTTATCGGCCAATTTGGAAAGAAATAGATTGAAGAAGACCAAATGCTTCGTTCTACACCTAACTGGAATAAGCTCCCTGCTTGTGCTTCTTTCACGTGAAGCACATCATCTTGCTGCATGCTAGGAAGCTGCTTCAAGTCTCTTCCTCTCTAGATCCTAGCCTTGCCCGAAAGAAGAAATGGTCTGATCCTCATTGGACATTGGAAAAGTTTCCAATTGGGTTTTTTTGTAGGTAATACCAGGAGGTCAAAAAACTCTCCTTAGTAAGGTTCTCTCTAAGATTAGCCTGTTTCAGCGTAAGGAACTAAAGTGATACTAATTTAAAAAATATAATAATAATAATAAATAATATAAAATAATTTTAATTCATTCTACCAAATCTCATATAAAAAATAATTTATTTTACTTCACATACCAATAATTTTTAATAAAAATATATACTTTATTTTACATCCTAGACCAAAATATTTGAATCGAGTATTTTGGTCTAGGATGTAAAATAAAATTAATTTTTTTAATAAAAATTATTGAGTATGTGAAATAAAATAATATTTTTTTATATTAGAATTTGTGTAGAATGATTAAAATTTTTATTTATTATTATTTTTTTAAATTAGTATCATTTTGGTCCTGATTTAGTCCTCGCGCCAAACAGGGCGGGATCAAAATGAGTTAATTGCCACCCACTCTTTTTCAACGTAAAGTACTACTTCATCAAATAATGTAAAATAAGAATTAACCTGATATATCAGGTAATATATAAATTTTGATATAAAAATATAATTATATATATTCTAAAAAAATTAACTTTATTTTACATTCTTTCTACTACAAAAATAATAAGTAATTTCATATCTCACACACATCCTAAATGTAATAATTAATTTTATTTTACATAATATATTATTATTATTATTATTTAGGTGTGTGGATGTCATAAAACAAGAAGTTAAAAACTAAAGTTAAAAACTAAAGTTAAAAATGTATACATAATGCTATAGATAATTGAGTAATAAGTGATGTGTATTTGATCAAGATATAATATTAGCTATTAAGTTCAAAATTCTATTTGAATCTCATCAAATTTCAATTTTAAAAAGTGAGCCTCATCTGACTTTTATCTTGATAATGTTTTGGCGGTAAAAATTAATTTTATATAATAATATTTAAAAATTATGCATAACATCAAATAAAATTATTTTTTATGTTGTATGATGTAATTTTAATTATGATGATATTTAATTTTACAATTAAATGCAAAATAAGAATATGTATTAATTGTTATGCATATATATATTACGATTAAATTTAGAATTAAAATTATATAGTTATATTCTGCTTAAAATAAGGAAATGTATAATAAATAATACGTATAACCTGTATATTTCAAATAATATTAATTTAAATTTTATGTTCCCTTCAGAGTACAAGTGGGGCAGTGGAAATTTATTGCCAAGTGCACATAATTGGCCTGCTAATCTATTGGAACCACAAATTGAAGATATGCAGCGGCCTGTGGACTTCTAAGGCCTGATAGTCAATTACGCATTAAATCAGGCCTATTTGTTCTGGTCTGGGTGGTCCCAGCCCACCCAACTCCTGGCTTCTTCGATACCCAATAGCGAAATTATTGCAGTCGGACACCCTAACACGGACACCCTAACACGTAGATTTTGCAGAAGCCATTCGAATGCGACACCTTGTATGCAGGTCCCACTCATATATAGCAATTTGTATCACATATGTATCATAAAATAGCTCATATGCAGCAAATTTTAATATTATGTATCATAATATATCTCATGCGTAGCAATTTTTATCACATATGTATCATAATTTGCTACGTATGACATATTTTATAATACATATATTATAAAATTTACTACATATGAGATATATTATGATACATATGAGAATAAAATTGCTACGTATGAGATATATTATGATACATAAATATCAAAATTTGCTATGTATGAGATATTTTATGATACATATATGATAAAATTTGCTACGTATGAGATATATTATGATACATACGAGATATTTTATTACATATATGATAAAAATTGCTACGTATGAGATATATTATGATACATATGTGAACAAAATTACTACATATGAAATATATTATGATACATAAATATCAAAATTTGCTACATATGAGCTATTTTATGATACATATGTGATAAAAATTACTATATATGAGTGGGACCCGCACGCAAGGTGTCGCACGCCGAATGACTTCCGCAAAATCTACGTGTTAGAGTGTCCGACTGCAATAAATTCTCCATAAAAGGAGTTCAAACGATATACATTTTGTGTTATTTTGAGAAAATAAAATTATAAAAATATATAAATTGCATTTAAGTCTTTAAGATAAAAAAGTACTTATAAACAAGTCCTAACTTTTAAAAATTTCTAGTTTAGATCTATGAGGTTGAATGACGTTAAGTCTCAGGATAATAGCACCGTCAAAAATATAAATTTTTACAATTTCACTGTTTACATTATTACATGTCGGTCAAAATTTCTTTCTCTGCCCTTTATTCTTGTCTTGTCTCATCGTTTTTCTCTCTCTCCCCTACCCTCTCTTTCCTATCCATAGCCATTTTTTTCTCGCCCACTCTTTTGACATCAAGGAGAGGTCGCACAACCACTTCTAGAAAGGCCCCTACACATGTAATGGCGTAGGGACTTGCTTATCGGCTACTATGCGTAGGGGCCTTGCTTATCGGCTACTATGCGTAGGGGCCTATGCATTCGTTCGACGGTTAAAGCATCACCCACATGATAATTGCTCGTAAAGTGTGAGAAAATTCCTACTGCAACGGCGGTGCAGAGAGTATTTCTATTTCAACAAAGTTTTTTTTTTTGAACACTCTCCAAGAAAGATCATTTGTTATTTTTATATCGAGATTTTCATGCTACGTGTTAACTTTTCTTCATTACATTAAACCCCTCAAGGCATGCAAAAAAAAATCTTTTTTGATTTTTTTTCTTAGTCCCTAGATTAGAGTTCTCTCAGCATTCATTCTGCTAAATATTTTGCCCTTAACTAAAGTCTTTTTTAATTTGAAAGTTCTTTTCTCTTATTCTCGCCCTCTTCTCGAGCTTGCATTTTTTTTATTATTGTGCTTACAAAATTTAATTATATATACATTTTGATATTTATGTTTTTAATGTTATGTCTCAAATTTCTCTCACCAGCACTCATAATTGCATTCTTTAACATATTAAATACTTTGCATATATATAAGAAAATCTATTTACAAATATTTATGTGTGTGGTAGCTAATCCCATATAATGATATAAAATCTGAGCAGTTTTTGTAATATACTTATAATTAATTATACATAGGTTATCCTCTATAATTTCTTCTCAGATATTATTTTATAAAAATAATTATAGTTTAGTCTATAAAGTTTCAGAAATGTTTTTAATTGATCCTAAAAGAACTAAAACCACAATAACATAACAGAACTAGAACCAAAATTGAAGTAAAAAAAATGCGTCAAACTGGATTTAATTTATTATTTGATGACTATCTGCTGTTAAACAAATTTTTTGCTTCATCCTAATCTCTTTTTTTTAGGCAATTATTAAAATAAATAAATAAATAAATAAATACAGCTTCCTTTGAATGCCTATGGGCTTCTCACATAACGGGCCTCTATTAAGGTCTCTGGCAGTCCCTTGGCCTGCAAAATCTCATATATATGAATCGAAATAGGGTATATATTTAGTTTTAAATTTATATGACACGTTAATATTATAAATCATTTATACTACAATATATATTACTTCATGTAAAAGTTCACAATGTGTATGGGGCATTTTTGAATCAATAAATAAGGTTCGTAAAGGTTGGTTCCATTCATGTATCGAGTTAAAATTTCAGTACAAATCCCGGCTTCGTTGATCTAAATCAAGTTGGACGTGAATGATTTTTAATATGAGTTGATTGTGAGTAAATTTGAAGTTAAATTCAAATTTATTTCAAATTATTTTAAAAAAAATATTTAATTGAAAAGGTGAGGCCCTTGAGAGCCTTTCATGATCTCAAAACAAATTCAAAGTATGAAACTGTTGATTTTATCACCAAGTAAAGATTTTGTTTAATCGAGAGTAGTGAGAAATTCTCATTCAAGCATTTAAAAGAGATCATTTAGCGGTATGAAAAGGGCACAATCATGAACTCTTTACACCAATCAGACCTATAAGGACCGCCAGCAAAATAGCATAAATAAGTAATGAAGGTTCTTAGTTAATGCTTAATAGAAGGCAAACTAAGAGCCTTCATAATAGTGAAGGCCAACGACCAGAGACGGACCAACAAAATGGAAAGAGTATCGATCAACAACAACAAATCACTAATAGGAATGTAGTTCTTTTGAAATATTTTCTTTAAACTCGAACATGCCTAGACTTTGGCAATCCAACTTCATGTCTCGGGATCTTATTTTATATAATATTATGAATATCTTATTATCGTTTGTTGCTTACAGAGTTAGTTATATACAATAATAACGTCAATAATATGGTTGATTTTTTGGCGCACTATGCGACACTAGGTGATCTTTGTTAGGAACTAAATATGCTTATTCCCAATGAATTTTGTAATATTCTCAAAGTGAATGTTGAGTGACACTTACACACTGTAATTTTTTTATTGTAATTTTATGGTATTTACCACTTTTTAAAAAAATATATATTATTTTGAGGTCATCAAGTAAAGTACAACAAGGCAACTTTGATCATTGTTTTTTTTTTGTATTGTTAAACGGTTAAATTTCTATATTCCTTTCAAACTAGTGTAAAATTAATTTTTATACACAATAATAATCTTAATCATCATCCGTAAATTCATCAATTATATATTTAAGAGCCCATTTGGTTCGAATATATTTTTTTAACCTAACACAAATTTTAACTATAAAAATTAATTTTATTTTACATCCAACATAAATATGAATATTAGAATTAAATTTATTTTATATTTTACACCCTTTCAAATATTAAATTAATTTTTAATTAAATTTAAAATATAAAATTTATCTAAAATGTAACCCTCAATCCAAACGAGGCTCTAAATGAGTATAAACAGGAAACTTAATAACTCTTCATGTATTTATTCACTACAAATATTAATTTAAACATAGAATATTAAAAATTAATTTGACTTAAATTTTTTACAGTAAAATTTCTATTATGATATTTTTGGAGAGTAAAAATCAGGTATGGGCAACATAAAATTAATCTAAAATTTTTAAAAATTACTATCTCAATTTTTTAGCTTTAAAATAATTTTAATTAACTCATTTCATCAAAATAATTATTAAATATGATTAAAATGATCATTTTATGCTACGTATGTTTTGCGTCTCTTTTACTTTTCACCTCCTCAATAAATATCCTAAAAAAGAATTGATATTTTAATATTTACAATAATAATAATTAAATTTTTATTTCATTGGGTGGAATTGACTTATTTTAATATTTACATAAATAAAAAAAAATTAAATAAATTTATTTTTTGTGAAAAAATTAATGAAAATTGTTGAAATAAGCCAGCATAAAATCTGTTGTTGAACTCATAATTATAAAGCTTTGGATGCCTCGAGGAACATGGACACAAAAATTGATTTAGAAGAGGCTGAAGAGCTTGGCCCTACTCTACCTACTAAAATTTGCCTATCAATATTCGTTTTATAGCAAAATAATAGCATGGTCCTCCAATAGGATGAATTAAGAATGCATTTTAATATTTTTGAAGCTTTTTCTCACACAAAATAATAGCAAAAAATCAGTATAATAGCAGTTGGCCCTAAACTTTGCTGTGTTACAAAATCATATTCAGTGTTCAGGCAATGAACCTACTCGCCACATACATGCGGTTATGAGGCCATTCAAGTACCGCCAACTACAATTAGTGATAATCTCAATTAAGAAAGCGGCCCAAAAAATATCTGAAAAATAAATGCAATAAGAAAAGTGTTGGTCCTTCAAATATTTAAATATGTTCGAATTTACATTACTCTTGCAAAACGTCTCAACTTTTAGAGAAGGAAATGTGAATCAATTTCAGCTTCAAACTAAACATAAGTTGATGAGAGTTGCCAGGAGGGCATTTCAGGTTATTATATCCCAATGACGAAAAAAAAGCTAACAAAATGACATGAATCTATACAAAATAGTTCGTGTTATGGATCTCAATGAAATAATTAAAACTTTAAGGACTTAAACATAATTTATAATAAAAAGTTAGAGAGAATTACATACATACCCCTTAAATCATCTTAAATTATATATTAAACCCCTTATTTTTTAATTTTACAACTTAACCCCTTAAATCATCCAAAAATAACATATTTAGGTCTTTCTCAAGATTTTTAAAGTATGTTTTTTGCTGATTTATAATTATTTGGATGTTTATTATCAATAATATATATATACAAATATTATAAATATATTTGTAAATACATGTATTCTACTAGTTTTTATTTTTGGATGATTTAGGGGGTTAAATTGTAAAATTAAAAAATAAGAGATTTAATATTTAATTTAAGATGATTTATGAAGTATGTATGTAAATGCCCCAAAAAGTTATTGGCATAATTTCTGACACCCACTTGCACCCAGGATAAGAGACCGTGGGCCCGATCAATTAAAGGTGAAAACTCGGCCCTAGACCGGTTGGTCAAAATTTATGGCAATGCCGTTTTTAATGGCAATGAGGGAGCAGGATCCGGCGCGTCAATTTACACGTGCGACCATGCCGTCTAGCAACCTCACACGCGGGGGACAATCATTGTCCTAACACGTGGCAGCACTGCACTGGACCATCCGCACGGTTGCGCGTACGCTTCCAGCCATCGGCTGTCACTGTCGACCGCACTAATTGGCTGTCTCCTAATTTATTTTATTTATATATTCGGGTTTTTTTATCTTTTAAATTTTAAGAAAATAAGCCAAGATTGCCAAAAAAAATTTGGTTAAAATAGGGGTGAGAATTTGGCTCAAAAATCGATAGTCGCTCGATGTTCAGATCAATATTTAGCTCAAATCGAGCTCGTCTCAAGTTATTGCGCTGAGCTACGAGCTAAGGTTGGATCAGATCGAATTGGCTCGATTTCTATTTTTAAAAAATATTAAAAAATATATTCAACCATTTATTATAATTATTTATTATTTTTACAAACATATATATTAATTGTGATTAAGATATCTATTAAGTAATTTAGTAGGTATAATTAATCTAATTTAAAATTTGAAGAACGATTTAAGTTGGCTCGAGTCAGCTCGAAATTGAAATGAGCCAACTCGAACTTGAATTGAATTGATATGAACCGAGTTTGAGCCATGCCTGACACTGCTCGAACTCGGATCGTTTCACCCTAGTTATAAGCTAGAATTTTATTCAGAAAAACTAATATAGTTCACTCAAGTGCCTCATATTACATGGCATTCGAACTTAGCTTTTAAATTTTAAAATTTACTCATTAATGAATGAACGAATGAAAGATTTTTTTTTACCTGTTAACTCTTTTAAATTTGTGCAATACTTATAATAGATTTGATCATTTTTGGAGAAACTTAATATTTTTATTAAAGAGAAATTTGTTTTAAGGACCAATGTGTAAATCAATATTATCTTGGAAACTGCAAAAAAAGTTTTCAAGTAAGAACTCTACAGTAAATGAGCTCTACTTAATACTACATTTTAAGTTATAATAATTAATTCTTACTTATATCTGGGTCATCTCTTCAAATGATGTTATTTTTATGTGCAATAATAATAATAATAGTATATTTGATAATCAAAAATGATAAATAATGAGATTAATTCTAAATTTTTTAATTCTTAAATATGACTTAGAGGATACTTATATAATATTATATTATTATTATGCTATATTATCTAAAAAATTTATTTATTTGATGATATGTGTAAATAATTTTGAAAAAATATGAAATTTTATAAAAAAAAAATACATCTAAACATCATAATATCTATATAATATATCATCATATTAAAATAACATTAAATTAAATATTCTCTATTTTAATTAACTTGTCCAAGTGGTCATGAATATTACTAAAAATGATTTTATTGTGCAATTAATATAAATAATTTTTAAAATCATAAGCAATAAATACATAGAGATTTATGACGTTCCTCTCCAATTATGGGTACATCATCAGGCAATAATAAATAAAATTAACTATGATGAATTAACGATTGTAAATTAAAGACATGATCAACATAAAAATGCTACATTTTAGAAGATATCATATTTAGAATTATTAAACAAATCAAACAATTTCCCATCAATACTACTCCTGTGTCTTCAAAATATTTGTATAATGTTCAATCAATTGTAAATTTGAAATATACTATAAAAAATATTATAAATTTGAAATAAATATTTGATTGAGAACATGCAAATGAGTTAAGATAATTTAAGATTTCTAAATTCACTCTGAATAATTTATATTAGACAAATAACGTCAAGGTCTCTAACATGAGGGTATAATATCATAGGAGTTTATATTTTTAAAATTTTAACATCAAAATTGGAGCAAGAAGAAGAGGAGCTGGGGAGTCGCCTGCTCCCTCCTCTCTCTCTCTTACTGGTGAGCAGAATATAAATATAAGTTTTATTTAGAATTTATTTTAAAAAAAAATTATATTATTTCTAATGCATTTATTGATATATATATATATATATATATATATATAATTAAAATGAATATATATCAAGTACTTAACATAAACTTAGGAACCATATGAGAATATTAATTTATTTCAAAAATTTAAATATTAAAAATTTTAAGAATATAAATACTTTTAATAATATACTTTAATTTTAAAAATTTAATGTATTTATTTATATATATTTAAAGTTCATTTAATTTAATGTCATATTATTTAAATAAAATAATTATCTAATTTAATAATATATATAAATAAATTTTAAAAAATTATAAAATTATTAATCAAAAAATAATAACTTAAAATTATAATACCTAAATTATATGACAGATAATATTAAATTTACTACTCTAAGTTGGTTCTACATGAATAAATAAAATCTATATAATATTTTATGAATGTTTAAAATATAATTATTTGATTAAACAATTCATTTCCAGGCACTTGAAGTTTGTCATGCCAGCTGTGAAAAGATTATTTTGTTAGAGAAGAATCTAGTAAAGATGATGGGCACGTGGCAACCAGATTCAATTGAATAAGTCCAACTTTTTTTTTTCTTTTATCAAAACTTTTTTGCAAAAAATTCAAAATTTAAATGAGAGAAAAACTATATGACTTAATTGATTATTCAATGACGAATTATAAATCAAATTAAATAATTCTGTGAATTAAATTTAGAGAATATTTATTTCATTATTATCATAATATTATATCATACAATTTATATTTAAATATATTTTTTTAATTCATAATATTATCATATTATAAAAAAATATTTATAAATTTTATAAATTAAAAAATTATTATTTTTAAATGACATAATATAACATTATGAGATAATATTGAATAAAATAGTTTTTTAATAATTCCCTGTAAATAAATTAATTAAAAATTATTAAATTATAGAGCAAAGTTTTATTTGTAATATGCTAGTGGGCCCAACTGAGATGCAAAAGAATAGTAGATCAATTTTATAGGATCAAATCTCTGTTTTTTTTTCTCACAGTGATTTTTTTTTCAAAATTATCAATTTTTTTTATTAAATCAGTTTGATATATATATATATATGTATGTACGTGTGTACTATAAAGTTTTAAGTTTAATTGTCATAATCAAAATTTTTAAAAAATGTACTCAAAAAATGTAATAATTTCAATTGAAATTTCATATTTTCAACTAATTTCAGTTTTAGCTAAAACTTAAATTTTTGGTAAAAAAATATATAAGTTTTGAATCATTAATTATTAAAGTTTAAAACTATTTATGATTTAAAATATTCAAGATAATATATATATATATATATATATAAATTATTTTTATTAATTTTTGACATGTAAAATGATCCTTTATCGTCCTAACCATCTAGCTTTATAATTGAAACACATCCCCTATGAAAGCAGCAGTATGATAATCATTTTATAGGAACCTAGAAAACATTACTCTATCAAAACGCATAAATTTGTAGTTTAGAAAAAAAGCTTTTAGTGTTATGCAATATTATTTGAATATTTTGATATCTAAATATTATTTTTTGAGTAATAATTTTATAATATTTTCACAATATTATTTATACACAATATCAAATTAAATAATTATTATTTTTAGAAATACAAAACATCAAGATAATATTAATGCAAATACCTCCTAATCACTATAACAAATAATAAAGTTAATGGCATTTTCAATAATATTTAATGATATTTTTGTGTAGGTATCATAGTTTATGAAATTTTCTTAAGGGTGAAATGTCACTACAAGGTTATATGGTGAAATTTATTAAAGTGTAACCATTTTTTAGATGTTCCATTTGCTATCCCTTCCATGCATTTAAAAAATAAATAGATGTTTTGGAATTTTTTTAGTTTTATTTTGAAGTATATATACAAGTGAAAATATAGTAAATTAATTATATTAAAATTGTGTAATATATGAAAAAAAATTGATTAATATCTTAAGAATTAATATGTATAATGTTATAAAATAAAATTTTTTTGTACCTTAGATGGGATAAAAATATTTTTTATTATTACATATATTTTTAAATTATAAAAAAAATTTAGTCATGACATTTGGAAAAAAAAAACTAGGCCTTAATGATCTACATTCTCATGAAATGAGGCTCAAATAGAATAATTATTTCTTAAAAATGAAGTAATAAGAAGAAATAATGATAATCATTGAGCTTATATTTTTATTAACCTGAATAAAAAAACTAAATATCTTCAATAAGATTTAATTAATTTCATGATATTCTCTCACAGATTTATTATTATTTTCTAAACTAGTACCATTTTGGTCCTTACGCCAAACAGGACAAGAATAGTGTATTCAACATAGATTGCAAAATTCAACTTTAATAAGTTTATCAATGTTTATTCTGTTAGCTAAAACTCATTTGAGCACAAATGCTATTTTCATTTCATGTAAAATTAATATAAAAGATTATCTACATCAGTTAATTTGATAGAGTTATTTATATCAACTTAGAATACTGAAGCTAAAATAATGTTTATATTAGAATTGGCTTAAATCGGTCATTAATAATATTAGCTCCAACTAATTTGACATCGTTCCTTGTGCCACGCAAGCTTAACACAAAAGTACCAATAGCATAGATTTTTTTATACTAGCCAACCGTATTGTAGTTCGTATAAAATACACATATACATATACATATATATATATATATATATCAACTAATTACTTGAGTTGGAAAAGTAGATTTGATTGGCCCACTGATCAATTGGATTATTCGATGAACATTTGAATTTTTTTTATTTTTCAATAGTGAGGATCAAACCATCAATCTAATTCTTGATTCAATCCTATTACATCTTGCATTTGTTCGATCATTCACATATTGTATTTATACAACTTCCTCTATAACCTTCTTGTACGCTAAATCTTATCAAAACATGTTACTTTAAGAAAATAAACATCAACTACGTACAAATATACATATCAAACCTCACTACAAGTTCAATGCTTAAAATATAAAATTAAATTATCTTTCAAAAAGTGTTTCAGTCATCAAAATGACACTACTGACATATTTCATATCATGCAATATTTTTTTTTCTTCTCAACAATAATTTTCTACATATATAAACTCAGTACACCTTGTTTCTTTACTTATATTTCTCTTCCCGGAATTTCATTATTGGGACTTAAACATCACGCAAAAAATCTCATCTCCCTCCCATAAAATCACAATTGCATGCCATCATTAATTATAGCCGAAAAAATAACTACATAATAACTCACGTAGACCTCATTTAGTTTGAGTTTTTTTTTTAACATAAAAAAAATTATTTGATTTTTTAAGTTTAATGAGAAAAATTTATTTTACTATTAGAAATCATGTAAATTGTGAAATAATTTCAATTCTAATATTCGTATTTGTATTGAATGTAAAATAAAGTTGATTTTTATAGTTGAAATTTGTGTTGGGTAAAAAACTTGCCTCGAACTAAACGAGACCTTAGTATTTCATATCTAAAATTATAAAAAAAAAGTTTCAATTTTTTTTTTTTTGAAATTTGAAACTGATTTTTTCTTTGATTGTCGTTGATGATATTATTTTCCTTATTAATACAGAATTTGATGATTTATTAGGTGATCAAATGCCTTTCTGATGATTGCTTCCTTCGATCCATTATTGAACACGTTCTTCCAGGCTTGATTAGCTACAGATAATTATATTCAAATCTCAGTCATCATGCTGGCTAATTAATCTAACATATTTTAAAGTCGACCTTCAAAAAGATGATTCGCTGTCAGGTGCACGCCTAGATAATTAATTCCACAATAAATTCATTTTAATCTCTACAGTTTAATAAAATAAAAACTAACATAGTTTATTTCATTTCAATTAGATGATAAGTTATAAATTGAGATTCTTTAATTAATTTGTAAATGTGAAAAAATCATTTTAAATAATTCATCCTAATCCCCATATTTTAACACCCATTTTTAGGGTTCCTTGGGTTTGAACCATTTTTTTTAACCAACACAACTTTTAAATTTTAAAATTAATTTTATTTTATATTTAATATAAATATAAATATTAGAATTAACTTTATTTTATATTTTACACATATATTAAAAACATCATTCAAATTAATTTAATTAGCATTAAACTTCTTTTACGTTACTGAATTTAACCTTTGCAAATATAAGTTAATTTAATTGATTCTCATTTTGAGCAAGCCAAGTTTCTAGTTACAAGAAATCAAGTTGATTTCAGATCAAGCGAAATTAATATGATCAATTTTCGAATGGTTTTAAAAGTTTTAAACAAATTACCACTCCTATCTTTTTTTGGTTGGGATTTTTAGACATATACTATACAAATTATTTAATGTTATGCTAAACACATTTTTTTCCAAAAAAAATTACTATCACTTCACATAAATTTTATATATCAAAATTTTGTTTTAAGTAATACAAATATATATATATATATCAAGATTTTTGTGGCAATAAAAACGTCAAGTACTAACTGTTTTTTCCTCTCATTATACCCTACAACCTAATGAAAGGAATTGTTGTAGTGATCATTAAATTATTTGTCCTTGAAAATATTTTGCATGTTAGGTACGGAAAAATTTTATAATTTTTGAGTTCAATGTGTGGTTCATATCATGAATGCCAAGCACTGGAGCAAAAATAAGGACGCATATAAAGCAGGACTCAACCCCTTTGTTCTTCGTGAATTATAAACCCATACTTCCTTTCATCTCTCCCAACGCCTCCCCTTCCATCTCCTCCCATCATGTCCATAATCAAAGAGCTCTTCCTTCTCCTTCCCCCAGCTCTCCTGCTCATCTCCCTCTACTTCTACGTCCACGCTAGTCGACGGAAGATCAACCTCATGCCCAACCTCCCTCCGGGCAGTCGTGGCTGGCCGATTCTCGGCGAAACCTTCGACTACCTCAAGCCTCACTCTGCCACCTCCACAGGCCGCTTCATGGAGCTTCATGTTAAAAGGTACGTTAGTATGACTACTGGCCTGTTTGATAGCTAGCTAGTAAATTCAACTTCAAAATACATTGAATTGGATTTAGAGTTTGAAGCGACTTTGCATAATTAAGTGAAGCGGCTTCGCTTAAATTCATCTTGTAGACAGTTTTGATTTTATTGCTTCAAAATGTTTTCATTCTACATTCCAAATTAACATTTAAACAACAAATTCATTGAATTAGTGTATCCAAAAATTTAAACATAATGCTTAGGCAAAACATTAATGGATGAAAGGTATGGGAAGATCTACCGATCAAACCTCTTCGGCGAGCCGACGATTGTGTCTGCAGATGCGGGCCTTAACCGGTTCATCCTGCAGAATGAAGGCCGGCTCTTCGAGTGCAGCTACCCAAAGAGCATCGGCGGCATACTCGGAAAGTGGTCGATGCTGGTCTTGGTGGGGGAGATGCATCACAACATGAGGATGATTTCTCTCAACTTCATGAGCAGCCTTCGCCTTCGATCCGTCCTCCTCCCGGAGGTCGAGCGCCACTCACTCATGGTGATCTCCTCGTGGAAGGAGGGAGCGGTCTTCTCCGCCCAAGAAGAAGCAAAGAAGGTCTGATCACGAGATCTCTATCTTAAATTTCTGGTAACTGATCACTGTACCTTAAAGGTTAACCCGAAGACCCCAAACTCAAAATCTATTATAACTATAGATTCAAGTTATGGCTCGCAAATAACTTTAAGTATATACTTTGCAGTTTACTTTCAACTTAATGGCGAAGAATATCATGAGCCTGGAGCCGGGGGAGCCGGAGACGGAGAGGCTGAGGAAGGAGTACATAACGTTCATGAAGGGAGTGATCTCTGCGCCACTTAATCTCCCTGGAACTCCATACTGGAAGGCTTTGAAGGTATGGTTATTGGATATATACATACTATATATTAATAATATATATAATATATATACATATTGACCTAATAATATTTAAGTTAAAGATGACCTCAAGTTCAGAATATGATCATAATAATTAATAAGAGGGAGAGTATATATGTCAGGAGCATAAAATAACGAGAGCAGCATTCCCTTTTACTAGTGTGAGGTCGCATTCATGAATTCATTGCTCCCATCTTCCCTTATTTATTTCAGATCTATTTAATAAATGAAAAGTTGGGTGACCCACCTCATTATTGTTAATCATCATAATATTGTAGGGTTGAAGTGTTCCATGTGAATATTCCCACTCTTTTTCATATATTTATATTCCTTATATCATGGATCAAGTATACATTATATATGCTAATTAAGTTTATTAATAACGGGGCATTCTTTTAAATATTATTGTGATATTATGTCATATTATTTGAGAAAATTAATTAATTATATATATAGTGTTTGATTTGTTGCAATGTTTAGATGATATTATAATCTAAATAATGTCTAATTAAATATCACTCTAAATAGAATGAATCCAGAATTGTAATGGAAGGAAGGGTAGATTCAGTTAATATTATTCTATTGTTATTTTTTAATATATTAACATTGAGCCAATAGAATTATATACACAATTAGATAGCATAGATATCTGGATAGCATTAAAGTAAATGGTTTGTAGATATCATCCACATCTTGTACTCTATTTCACACAAGTCTATGAATTTGAATTCCTTAATAATGGCGTGTTAATCCGATTTGAGCCATATTTTACATGATTCGATGAATTTAAATTCCTTTCTAATGAATCTTTAAGTTATACGTGCATCGTTTCCCAAATTTAAATTCCTTTTTAACTGTAATAGACAAATATTCAAATTTATGAACTCATGCGAAATAGCTAATGTCCAACCTCAAGAACCTGTGAATTAACAGAAGTTCAAATTCATGAGGGCGTGTAAAATATGGGTCTAATCCTCAAAGACCCGGATGATATATATGAGCCTTTAATTGAAGTCGCTGAGATTTGTGCATGCAGTCAAGATGCAGCATTCTTGAAGTGATTGAGAAGAAGATGGAGGAGAGAAGAGGGAGGATGGGAGGGGGAGATCAAGGTGGAGGGGAAGAAGACGACCTGCTCGGCTGGACACTGAGGCGGACGTCTCTCTCCAAGGAGCAGATACTTGACCTCCTCCTTAGCCTTCTTTTCGCCGGCCATGAGACCTCCTCCATGGCCTTAGCCCTTGCCGTCTTCTTCCTCGCGGGCAGCCCAAAAGCCTTTCAGGAACTTCGGGTAATTTTGCAACGACTAACTACAAGGCTCGATGTTTGAGCCTTAATTTGAGAGAACGTTTGAGTGGCTTTGATGATAAGATGAGACACTGTTAGTTTGAACATATTAATTTAATTTAATTTTAATTTAACTTCAAATTAACTTAAGTTTTTCTTTTTATTGTAAAAAAAATTAAGTTATAAATTAATATCCGAACACAATCGGGTGCTGTAAAGTTAGAACTACACCATAGCAATTTTTAAATAGAGCAGTAGAGAAAATTGTAAATCTTTAAAAAAAAAGAGTTATGAATTATAAATTTTAATATTAAATTAAGGTAGATAAGTAAATAACAAACTCAAAAAGTGATATTAAAATAATATTTTAGTTTTAAATGATGTATGAGTCAATATATAATACTACTTTATAGAATTATAATCTCATTTAAACAAAGTATAAAAAGAAATTCTCGATCATAATATATAACATATGGCATGTCATGGTCAAATTACCATGCATGCATTAATCTAAAATACAAATAGATGGAATAAAACATAAACCTTTATGTCATGATCTTACAAAGTTTTAACAATAAAAAAACTCATTTTATGTATATTGTCTTACACAATTTTTAAAATATTGATCTACTTTAATTACACATTGTGGTGAACATTCTCTTATAGCTTTAATGGAATAGAATAAAACTTGAATGAAATTGTTATTTCATAGAAAATAAAATAATATTTTTTTATTTAATTGAATGAAATAGTATATAAAATAAGATGTAAATAGAATAGAAAAGTACTAAAATACCTATAAATATAACTTAATAAAATTTATATTATTTATTTTTATTAAATTTACTTATATACAAATAATTAGATGAATGTATACATGTATATATGTGCATATAAATATGTATATATATGTGTGTGTCATGTGTGCATGAATAATAGTAATTTTGGAATAATATTTTTAGCTTAAACAAATAGTTCGCTATTCCTTGAATGGATGAAAAGAATGATTATTTTATGAAATATGGAATAGAGATCTCCGTGAAGTATCTATTTTATCAAAGTAAATATAGAAATAGTTATTTCATAAAAAAATAAAAGTATAATGAAATAATTATTCTATTTAAGTAAAATAAACATAAAAGTAAAATTCTTATTTTAAGATTTATATAAAATATAAAGTTTAAAATAACATTATTAATTTCCTATAACATTATTTGTGAGCAATAGAAAATATTGTTAACTTTCACCTTGAAATTTGCGTGATGTAACTTGACTAGCTAGTTATTTTTAATAGGATTAAAGTAAAATTAGCAGATGTCTTACAATGCTCTCATTAATTAATTATAATATGTTTACAGGAGGAACACCACATGATCAGAGCAAGAAAGAAGAAGAAAGGAGAGCTTGGGCTAAATTGGGAGGACTACAGGCAGATGGAGTTCACGCAGTGTGTAAGGCTCTCAAATATGATAATTAATTTTGATTTAACGATGGTATTAATTAATTAAATCTTAGCTTAATTGTGATTTAGCTAATTAACCAATTACTTGTTGATTGAAGGTTATCAATGAGACTCTTCGGCTGGGTAATGTAGTTAGATTTGTCCATAGGAAAGCCATCAGAGATGTGCGATATGGAGGTAAGAACTTGAGCTGCGTGATAATTGCATTGGGTTCCTGAAGTTTAGCCTGCCTTTCCATTAGGACTATTTTTATTAATTGCTTTGTACAAATTTATCACAAACTTTTATTTCATATAGATCTTTATGTTTTTAGATTCACTAAAACATTAGGCTTTTAAATGGTCTCTCATTAATAATCTTAACACAATAATTTCATTAAAGTTTTGACTATAATGCGTCTTTCCTAATAAGTACATATGAGAACAATCTCTCGTTCAATATTTCACTATATAAGTTGCGATGTTAATGCATAAGTGAAGACGTTCTTCACCTAGCCTAGGACTTGCCATCAATTTGAGTACTGGGGCTCCAATATTCTTGAAAAGTGATACTACAGTTATGATATAATATATATAATATAT
>KZ452037.1:3511552-3522207 GCA_002786265.1 Apostasia shenzhenica | reverse complement strand
CAGCAACCCGAGAGAGAGAGAGAGAGAGATCTTTCTCTCTCCTTCGCACACGGAAAAGAACGGGAGGCGCGCTCAAAGTGTAACTGTTTATTGGAACAATTGTAATTTGGTCCTTCTATTTTTAACCTCTTACAAATAGGTCCAAAAAGCATTATTTTCAGATCCAAAATCATTCATTTTAAATCCAAATCAGCTTTAATTTTTAAGCCTCAAATCGAATTATAATTTAATTTCTTTTAACTTCAAATATAATTTCAGGATGTCACAATGTTATTATATTTAGGCCTTGTTTGGCGCGTGGACTAAATCACGATCAAATCAAGATTAAAATGATACTGATTTAAAAAATAACAATAATGATAATAAATAAAAAAATTTAATCATTCTACACAAATTCTAATATAAAAAAATATTATTTTACTTCACATACTCAATAATTTTTAATTAAAAAATTAATTTTATTTTACATTCTAGACCAAAATACTCGATTCGAATATTTTGGTCTAAGATGTAAATTAAAATAAAGTATATATTTTTATTAAAAATTATTGAGTATGTGAAGTAAAATAATATTTTTTTATATTAGAATTTGTGTAGTATGATTAAAAATTTTATTTATTATTATTATTATTTTTTAAAATTAGTATTATTTTGATCCTTTGGTACTCGAGCCAAAGTGGGCCTGGGGATCAACAAGTTAAACTTAAACTGTTCATGTATTGGGCCAGGCCCAGTCTGCATAACTTGAGGAGGAAGGTGTACAAAATATTAATTTTGAAAAAGATTGAGACTTTTCTTGTGAATTGGCAGTGATTTTTATACTAACATAATGAATTATCACTATTAAAAGGAACACAATGAACTATTTATTTAAAGACCACAATAGTTTGAGGTAAGTAAGTAATAAAGTTACGTATATTTTCTAAAATTCCTACTATCATATTCATAAGGTTATTAATTCATCAATTAAATATCTACAGTTACAACTTACAAGTTACAACCTGAATTTAAATTTCCAAAAAAAAAAAGAGATCTATTTACTGTATTTTCATAGAAAGTCCCACCAATTAAATTTATCGAAAATATAAAAGTTGTGACTAAACTGATTATTTAAATATAAAAGAAATTGTTATGGTATACTTAACTTGACTTACATATAAATTCAAGCAAATGCATGTAAAGTTGTTAATGATTTTAAATAGGGCAAATTACGCTCAAGCCCCTGAGTTTAACGCCTAATATCGCGCAGGTCCACTTTTTTAAAATTAAATATTAGGTCCCTGAGTTTTAATAAATTATCAAATGAGTTTTTTTTTATTAAAATTTTTTAAAATTACCGTTATACTCTTGTCACTCTTTCTTTCCTCTTGGTCAGGCGCACGCACGCGGGTCGCAGTCGTGCAACCCGTCGGCGGCCGCGCGACTTGCCGGCGTGCACCGGATCGGGATGAGAGAAAGAGGGGGCCTCTCTCTACTCCCGATGCCGCCGGCAAGTCTCGTGGCCGCCGGACAAGTCACGCCCGGCAGCTGCGCGGGCAACGCGCGTGCACCGGATCGAGAGGAGAAAGATTTCACCTCTCTTTTTGTCATCCCGATCTCTCGCACGCGAGGGGCCGCACGGTTCGCCCGCGGCAGCCGGACCACCAGCGGCCGCGCGCGTGCGCCAGATTGGGAGGAAAGAGAGAATGACAGGGGTAAAACAGTAATTTTAAAAAAATTTGATAATAAAAAAAAGACCAATTTGATAATTATTAAAACTCAAGGACCCAATGTTATAATTTTAAAAACATAGAGCTACGTGATATTAAGCGTTAAATACACGAACTTGAGCATAATTTGCCCTTTTAAATATTTAAAATTTAAAATTATTAATTTTATTATATATTTTACAACAGATGTGAACCGGTTTTTTTATTTACTGCAAACTTCAACAACCTTATGAATTGTAGTAATTTCTTATTGTATATTAATTGCATATTAAATATTTTGGTTAACCTGATTGTTATAATTATATTCAACGAATATTACGGGAGAATTACATATATGATATATTATAAAATTATTATATTTATTTATTAAATATTTAAAATATAAATATTATTCAAAGACATTCTAAATACGTTATTTTTATGTATTTCATACTGTAGTATTTATTCATCACTTATTATCAAATCTAATCATAATTTTTTATATAAATTATTTAAAAATAAATATTAGATGCTAAGTATTATTCAGTAATTGAAATATATTAGTAATATCTCATATTAATATTATGTATCAATTTACTAAAATAATATTACTAATATTTTTATATTTTTAAATAATAGTTAATATTTATTAATTATTTATAAATATTTATGTGAATAAATTATAGTTGATGATTAATTTAATTATGATTAATCGAAAATATAATAATAATTAGATTGAGTCAAAAAAGTAGACTGAAAAAAAAAACCGATAGCATTGACCGAATAACATTAATTTATTTAGAATTTTTTTGGAGTAACATTAATATTTTTTTATCTAATAAATAAATATAATAATTTCATGTAATATGTATGTAAATAGCTAAAAAAAATTTGATGTGGTGTTTTCCTAAAATTAAATAGGGAAGAAGTTTGGCTGAGAATCAGAAAATTTTGAGTTTCAATGAAATCACTATTAGAATTTTTAAGGAATAATTACCTACATGCTACACAATTTAATTTTATTTATGTCTTACCTATCTATTCTTAGGGCTTGTTTGGTTGGAGGATAAATTTGTATAAGAAAAAAAAATATTTTATAGAATTGATGGGAAAGAAATTTATTTTAATATTGGGAGGTGTGTAAGATGTGAAAAGATTGAAATTTATTTTGGATGTGAAATAAAATTGATTTTTATGATTGGAATTTGCGTTGGATGTGAAATAAAGTTATTAAAATTTATAATAAATTTTAAATATTATTATTATATTTTTTGCCTAATTTTGAGCATTTGCCAAACAAGTCCTTAGTTTATTACGTTATACACACTCAAAATATCATAAAATCTTACATACACATATTTTAACTTATTTCTATTACAATGAGTAATCATAATTTTTCAATAACCTAATTATAGTTAGATTACAAAAAAATCTGAGCTGTTCTTCATATTAATTTAAGGACATTTAAATATATTTTGAGTGAAAATTCTAAAACTTTAATATTTAGGTCACAGCAAAGGAAGGAGACATTCACGATGTGAATTAATTTTAGGGCAAATCAGTGCTTTAGTGTGGTATTGGAGAAGAGAAAAATATGTACATTAAGAGTAAAAATATAATTTTAATGATTTACTAACATAATATTTTTTTTTTCAAATAGATTTTAATTAAATTCTAACTCAAATGTATGTATGTAAGATTTTGTAATGTTTTGAGTGTACATAGCGTAATTAACTAATAATGGATCAGTAAGACATAAATAAAACTAAATTGTGTGACATTTAGGTAATTATCTTAATTTTTAAATCAAGTAAACAAAATTACAGTGCCAATGAAACAAAAAAATATTTATAGACAAATCATTGTCACCATATCCTCTTCATACAGCGAAACTCGAAGAAGCTCAATTGTTACGGCTAGTTGTTAACCCGACAATTGGCACCTTCATTATAATTATACACAGTCAATCTCATCAATTTATATTCTCAATCAATCCACCATTCTATAATTTGTTCGACTCACTTTATACCACCTCAAAACATACAAATTTCTCTATTAACACTATAAAAATTCTCTATTAACCCTTTTTTGTTTTGATGAAGTAGTTCATAAAGATAGGTACTGTAACGTAAAATCTCTTTATTTCAGTAATTATTATATATTTCACAATATATCACACATTATACAATAGATTACCAGGCCTCGCAATCTTTCACACAAATCTTTTATTTGTCCCGACGCTTGAGAAATAATGCACATTTTAATCGTGAGTGAGATTGAATTACTTCCAGGTCCCTGTAATCTGAGGAAATTTTCAAATTAGTTTATGTTTTAAAGTTTTTTCAAACAGGCCATCCAAATTTTATGAACTGTTTAATTTAAGTCCCTGTGTTAATTAAGAGAAATGAAGCATAACTACGAGAAAGTAAATAAATAATTTCGTAACACACAAGGACCAAATTTAAAGAACTATAAAATTATCAATTAAACTATTAGTTATCATATGCTTGAATTTATTCTCATAGCAATGAAGCTGGTTGCTGGAACTCAATTTGTTATATTTGTTAAATTAAATCCAACAAATAAATAGAACTTAAGGGCGCTCGTTTGGTTCGAATATTTTTTTTAGTCAAACACAAATTTCAGTTATAAAATCAAATTTAATTCACAAACATAAATACGAACATTAGAATTAATTTTATTTTATATTTTATATATTTTAAATATTAAATTAATTTTTTTTATTAAATTTACAAAATAAAATATTTTTTTATTTTTGTTCAAAATTTTACGCTCAAATCAGGGAAAGTTATAAAATAGGGATAATTACTTATATGCCACACAATTTAGTTTTATTTATGTCTTACTCATCCATTCTTAGTTAATTACGGTATGCACAGTCAAAACATTATAAAATCTTACATACACACATTTTAACTTATTTCTATTATAATGAGTAATCATAATTTTTTAATAACTTAACCATAGTTAGATTACAAAAAATCTGAGCCGTTCATCATATTATTTTAAGGATATTTAAATATATTTTGAGTGAAAATCGTAAAATTTTAATGTTTAGATGGCGGCAAAGAAAGAAGACATCCGCAACGTGAATTAATTTTAGAACAAATCAGCGCTTTAGTGTGGTATTGAGGAAGAAAAAATATATATCATTAAGAGTATAAATATAATTTTAATGATTTACTAGCAGGATTTTTTTTATAAATAGATTTTGATTAAGTTTTAACTCAAATGTGTGTACGTAAGATTTTGTAATGTTTTAAATATATATAGAATAATTAATTAAAAATTAATGAATAATATATAAATAAAATTAAATTTTGTGGTAAGTAGTTAATTATTTCAATAATTTTTCTCTCAACACCATCACCGTGGGATGACGTCAGTCTGACATTTTGTTCGGACGTTCGTTTTCTAGCAGCACAGAGATGGAAATGTGGGCCCCTACCTTCAAATTGGGCCTAACTTTCCATCTCCGAACTGATGCGACCACCGATCTCTACCGTTCATCAATGGCTTTTGTGGCGTGATAGGCACGCTGATTAGGACATGGACTGGCGTGAAAATATCTCCACACTTTGTAGTTTTATTTTCCTTCTCGTTTAAATTTATATTTGCATTTTGAATCGGTCAAAAAAGCAGCTACAGTTACAGAGAGAAAGAGAGAGTGGGAAGAGCTTGGAAATGGAAGTAATGCAGGGCCAGGCAAGGATTATGAAACGAGAAATATTTTATAAGAATAATAACTTACATACCACATAATTTAATTTTATTTATATATTATTCATTAATTCTTAATTAATTATTCTATATATACTCAAAATATTATAAAATCTTACATACACACATTTAAGTTAAAACTTAATCAAAATTTATTTTAAAAAAATATTCTGCTAGTGAATTATTAAAATTATATTTTTACTCTTAACGATATATATTTTTTTCTTCCTCAATACCACACTAAAGCGCTGATTTGTCCTAAAATTATTTCAGGATGTCTTCTTTCTTTGCCGTCACCTAAACATTAAAGTTTTAGAATTTTCACTCAAAATATATTTAAATATTCTTAAAATAATATGATGAACGGCTCATATTTTTTGTAATCTAACTATAGTTAGGTTATTAAAAAATTATGATTACTCGTTATAATAGAAATAAGTTAAAATATATGTATGTAAGATTTTACAATATTTTGAGTGTGCATAGCGTAATTAACTAAGAATTTATGGATAAGGCATAAATAAAACTAAATTGTGTGGCATATAGGTAATTATCCCAAAATTATTACATCCCAATGGAGCACCGTCCAGATGCCAATCAAAGGCCGCCACGTATACCCAAACTCATCTGTATTGCACTCATGGCGGCCACTGATTGGCATCTGGATAGTGTTTTATCTGGATGCAATAATTTCTCGGAGGAAGGAGCCGGGCCATCCACTGTAACATTTTACATCTTAATATCATTTCAGTAAATATTAATTTTTAGTTAATATTTTATAAATTTTTAAAAATCATTTAAAATATCATCAAATTAAATAATTACTTTCACCGTATAATATTACATAGTATTAAGATAATATTGAATTAAATAACGCCTAAAAATTAAGAATTAATTCTTGATAGAATCTTTATAGTTAATTAATAATTATACTTGGACTTGTTTATTTATAAGGTTAAAATAAAGTTAAATTTAACAAAATTAAAATTAAACTTAAATAGAGATATTTTTTTATTGAAAATTATGAATGATATAAAGTAAAATTAGTTATTATATTGGGGTGTGTGAGGGATGTGATATAAAGTTAGTTATTATTTTGGGATATATGAGGGATGTGATATAAGTTAGTTATTATTTTAATAATGTGTGTAAGATGTGAAATAAAATTAATTTTTAATATTAAAATTTATATGTGATTTGATATGTCTGATTAAAATTAAACCAGATTAATTTTAAACGGGCAAACAAATGAGACCTTGTCCACAATTTTTAAAAACTTATTGAAAAGTCTTTAATTTGAAAATTTTATAATAATATAGGTATTTAAAAAAAACTTATTATATAAAAATTTAAATTAATAAATTTTATCAGCATTTAATGAATATTACATTATCAAAACTTAAACTTTTGAATTTGGCCTCTTTCTCTCTCTCTTCTACTCATTGCTGGGGAGCAAGAGCAGGGGACTAATCACTTGTCCCCTCCCTCTCTTCGCTCTTCCTCTCTTTAGAGAGAAGCTATTGGGTTCGGACGGCGCACCGTCCGGAACTCAATTAGAAAGCGTCACGTGTGCCATACAGCTAAGTCCGGGCATACATGGCGCCCTCTGATTGGGCCTCCGAATGATGCGCTGTGCGCACCCAATAATTTTTCCTCTTCAGGACATGCAATGCTGGCGAGGCAACAATAAGGTGGTGGTGAGGCGACAATTGCAGTAAGGCGGTGTCAAGTGAGAGTAGTGAGATAATATTAATGTATAAATTTAAAAATTTGAGGAAATATTAAAAATGAAATTAAAATATTATACGAAAAATTTTTGTTTGTAATAATAAATATAAATTATATGAATCTTTGCGTAAATTTTTAAAAATTATAGATTAAAATATAATTATTGACTTCTTACGTGGACTTATCAACATTTAATGCTACTAACCTCATATAATATGATCATCCTTCTCGTAGGCTTATTTATATATTATTTTAGCCTTATTTATATTATATATATATATATATAATTTAAAAATTTTCATTATAAAGTTTAAACCCAAAATAGCGGAATACGTATAACTCCTGCAAATACGAAAATTATGTTAGAAATATCTTAATACAAAATATTTTAACTCAATCAAACAAACTTCAAGTTGAAATTATCGATTATTGAATTAATTAATTTCACAAATCAAATAATTTTAAAAACATACTAGGATTCGTCGATAAAAAAGTCATCATAAAGCCGAGCTTTGAAATCAAATAGGTCACCCTTTTTAAAACTTTACTGTATATATAGATTCGATGAGATATCGTACGTCAAATATGGAAAATAGGAAAACTTATTTATAGATGGATTCGATAAATTCAATCGCCTATCAAATAGCTGATCGAGCGAGTGAGATTTGTTCGTACTATTAAACTTTTTTATAGAAAAGATTGTATTAGCAAATTTATCTTATTATAATGGTAAATTAAAATTAATCAAATTAATTAAAAAAATAAAGGGCCACATAATTATAATATTCAAATCTTAATAATTATTTATATCTTAATTGATGTCAAATTGAAAATGGATAATGCAAACATTAAGAAAGATATTATCTAACAAATTTACCTTTTAAATATGTAATTTTCACAAGAGCTATAGTTGTCATTATATAATAAATTCTTTTTTTAAAAAGTTGGTCCCCTTAAGCCCTCGGCTTTTTTAAACTAACCAGTTCTACCGACGGGTTCCTGAGCTGCATAACTAGAGAATGTGTTTCCAAATAATTAAAACATCATTTGAGAAAAATTAGTAAAACTAATAATAAAAAATATTATAATTAAGTATATTTGAGCTAAAATAATATTAGGATGAACAATTTTTTGGGAAGTACTCAAGTGATGTAATTTCTAGATGTTAAAGTGAATAATACTTTCATATTTAAATCACAAAATATTATATTTGGGCAACGAGAAAGATGTAAGTATAGTTAATAGGTTGAATGAAAAATGATGTTGTGACTTGATATAGTTAAAGGGTTTGCATGTGATTTGATATATGGTAAATTTTAAGGGGGCATTTGGTTCAATATTATCTTGATGTTATATTATGTTATTTAAAGAAAAATAATTATTTGATTTAACGACATCTATAAATAATTTTATATAAAATTATAGAATTATTAATGAAAAGATGACATCTAGATTTCATGGAATCTAAATTACACGACATAACACTAAGGGTGCGTTTAGTTCGTTATTATCTTAGTATTATATTATATAATTTAGATATCATGATATCTACATGTCATTAAATCAAACAATTACTTTCTTTAGATAACATAACATAATATCAAAATAACATTGAATCGAACGCCCCCTAAATAGCTAAGATTGGGAGCATTCTCTTCCTCTTTTTATTGGTCTCTTTTTGCGTTGGCTTTTCTCTTTCGTTCTCAACTATTCAATTAGCTTTATAATTTTTTTTTGTCAATGTAGTTTAATTATTTCTATGGTAAAGTGAATTTTGTTCATTAATTTTAAGGTTCAGGGTAACATCTCAATAATTTAGGATTAATGTGCATTAATTGAAATTATATACGCAAATTAATACCAAAGGGGCGTTTGGTTCAATGTTATCTTGATGTTATGTTATGTTATCTAGAGAAGACAATTGTTTGGTTTAATGACATCTACAAATAATCTTCTATTAGATTATAAAATTATTAGTCAAAAGATGACATCTAGATGTTATGACATCTAGATTACATAACATAACATCAAGATAACAACGAACCAAACGCCCCCTAAATAAAATTTAGAGTATTTTAAGCCTAAAAAATAAGTATAATTTTTTATTAATGGTTAGGATTTGTTTAATCTCTAAAATAGACTTTGAATACAAGAAGTATAAGAGTTGACACTTAAATTTTTTTTTTAATAAACTAAGGTCGATTAAAGAAGATAAACTTATTGCGAATTTGGAAGAAGCTTAGAATTTATAAAAAAGTTTGAACCTAAAAATATTTTTTTAGAATATTAAATTTATTAAAAGGGATATTAAAAATTTATGCTTTTTTTAATAAATTTAAATTTAGTTAAATAACTATGATTTATGCTATTATTTATTGCCTATAAATTTTCATAAGGATGTGTGTTAAAATTAGAGAATTTAAATGATAGAAATTAAGATTAAAATATGATTCAATATTAGATTTAAACTTAACCACAAATAAGTAGTCAGATAATTTAATTTATAATAATTTAACATCGTTTACAAATACTTGATGTTTAATTTCTTATAAAATTATACATTATTGCATTCTCAACATTTACTTTTTATTTATTACTAAAATAATTTATATGGGTTTGATATATTTTATTAGCGATTTTTGTTTACATATAAATATAATTTTATATTGCTGAAATGCCTCTGATTCCGATCTGTAACTTACGAGACCATTTTCTTGCTAGCAGAATTATAATTTTGATATAAATTTGTGATACCTAGAACTTAGTTTAGAACGAGGATTAAATCAGGACCAAAATAATACTAATTTAAAAAACAATAATAATAATAATAATAAATAAAATTTTTTAATCATTTTACATAAATTCTAATATAAAAAAATATTATTTTATTTCACATACTCAATAATTTTCAATAAAAAAATTAACTTTATTTTACATTCTAGATTAAAATACTCGATTCGAATTTTTTGATTTAGAATGTCAAATAAAGTATATATTTTTATTGAAAATTATTGAGTATGTGAAGTAAAATAATATTTTTTATTTTAAAATTTGTGTAGAATGATTAAAAAAATTATTTATTATTATTGTTGTTATTTTTTAAATTAGTATCATTTTGGTCCTGATTTGGTCCTCACGTTAAACAAGACCTTAAAGTTTTTTTTTTTTAATCTAGAACTTAACATTAGCTACAACTTTTTTTGAAAAAATCATCTTTGATAATTTTTTGAATGAGGAGGTAGATTTTGATTTCATTAATAAAATCTGACATAATTTAAAATTTAATTAAGCTCAAATTTATAAAAATATTTGACATTTTTTTTGTAGATGGAAGTGTAGTTCGACATATTAAATGAACTTAGAATGCTACACTAGTAGAAAATATGCATTATACAGCGAAAAAAAAAGAAAAAAAAAAAAAAAAAAAAAAAAAAAAAAAAAAAAAAAAAAAAAAAAATAAAAAAAAAAAAAATAATATTACAAAGCGGTTGATCAAAT
>KZ452037.1:3499144-3511527 GCA_002786265.1 Apostasia shenzhenica | reverse complement strand
CTAGATGTTATGACATCTAGATTACATAACATAACATCAAGATAACAACGAACCAAACGCCCCCTAAATAAAATTTAGAGTATTTTAAGCCTAAAAAATAAGTATAATTTTTTATTAATGGTTAGGATTTGTTTAATCTCTAAAATAGACTTTGAATACAAGAAGTATAAGAGTTGACACTTAAATTTTTTTTTTAATAAACTAAGGTCGATTAAAGAAGATAAACTTATTGCGAATTTGGAAGAAGCTTAGAATTTATAAAAAAGTTTGAACCTAAAAATATTTTTTTAGAATATTAAATTTATTAAAAGGGATATTAAAAATTTATGCTTTTTTTAATAAATTTAAATTTAGTTAAATAACTATGATTTATGCTATTATTTATTGCCTATAAATTTTCATAAGGATGTGTGTTAAAATTAGAGAATTTAAATGATAGAAATTAAGATTAAAATATGATTCAATATTAGATTTAAACTTAACCACAAATAAGTAGTCAGATAATTTAATTTATAATAATTTAACATCGTTTACAAATACTTGATGTTTAATTTCTTATAAAATTATACATTATTGCATTCTCAACATTTACTTTTTATTTATTACTAAAATAATTTATATGGGTTTGATATATTTTATTAGCGATTTTTGTTTACATATAAATATAATTTTATATTGCTGAAATGCCTCTGATTCCGATCTGTAACTTACGAGACCATTTTCTTGCTAGCAGAATTATAATTTTGATATAAATTTGTGATACCTAGAACTTAGTTTAGAACGAGGATTAAATCAGGACCAAAATAATACTAATTTAAAAAACAATAATAATAATAATAATAAATAAAATTTTTTAATCATTTTACATAAATTCTAATATAAAAAAATATTATTTTATTTCACATACTCAATAATTTTCAATAAAAAAATTAACTTTATTTTACATTCTAGATTAAAATACTCGATTCGAATTTTTTGATTTAGAATGTCAAATAAAGTATATATTTTTATTGAAAATTATTGAGTATGTGAAGTAAAATAATATTTTTTATTTTAAAATTTGTGTAGAATGATTAAAAAAATTATTTATTATTATTGTTGTTATTTTTTAAATTAGTATCATTTTGGTCCTGATTTGGTCCTCACGTTAAACAAGACCTTAAAGTTTTTTTTTTTTAATCTAGAACTTAACATTAGCTACAACTTTTTTTGAAAAATCATCTTTGATAATTTTTGAATGAGGAGGTAGATTTTGATTTCATTAATAAAATCTGATAATAATTTAAAATTTATTAAGCTCAATTTATAAAATATTTGGCATTTTTTTGTTGATGGAAGTGTGTTCGACATATTAAATGAACTTAGATGCTACTAAGGGGACGTTTGGTTCGTTGTTATCTTGATGTTATGTTATGTAATGTAAATGTCACGACATCTAGATGTCATCTTTTCACTAATAATTTTATAATCTAATTGAAGATTAATTGTAGATGTCATTAAACCAAACAATTATTTTATTTAAATAACATAACATAACATAACATCAAGATAACATCGAACCAAATGCCCCCTAAATTTTATGAGGAGTTAGATGGCATTGTACAGACTTGATTGGGCCATTGAGCATATAAACTTATAATCATCGATCTATGAAATCAAAATAAAAAATAAACGTATGGGTATGTGAATTAAAATAAAATGTTATATATAAAATGTTAAATGTGATAACAGATATAAAGATATTTGATTTCGTTGGGGTTACACGTCTGTCTTAGCTCGTGTATAATGTATGATATTTGAAAAAATAATGTCCATTATTAGTTTTTTATTATAGTGTGAGGTAACGATCCCTCAAATAGATATATGCGTGCTGTTGTTACATGACCACTAGAGATTATTGCTAGATTTTCGCTCGACATGTCCATTGGGTATACTTACAGAAGGTTTTTTATGGTGGTGATGATTAGGGGTGTGGATCAGTCGGTTTTGTTTGACTCCATACTTATTATGTATTCGACCCGAGCCAAGTTAATTCAACTATTTGTGGAACCAACTTTGACCCATACATCCACCGCGGACTAGCTAGACTTAGACATGAACCTTTGGGTTCGGGATGAGTTTGGGTCTGATGAATAATCTTTGATTCGAAAAATATAAATTTTCTAATAAATATTATGACAATAACATTCTAATTTAAAATATTTTTTAATGGGAAAGAATATATAGGATAGAAGAAGGGTTGTGAAAGAGAAATATATTCCAATTGGAGTAACAAAGCAAATGTATAACTAAAACTTTAATTATAAATTTTAAGAAAATTAATATTTTGCATCATCCGTATAATGATAATAATAGAAACAATAAAATGATTAAAGGATGATAAATTAATTCACGAAAAATATAATAAATTAATAAAAAAAAGAAAGGAAATAGAAAAATAGTAGAATCAAAATTGTAAAGAAATTATATTACAGCTATTAGTAGAAATTATTTTTGGGATTTATATATTACCAAGGTTTTTAAAATCGGACTGGACCGGCCGGTTCAACCGGTCGAACCGTGAACCCGTCAGCCAACCGGTCCAGTTTAATTTTATAACCGGATCCGCTTAAAACCGGCCTGAACCGGTCTAAACTACGGTTCAACCGGTGAACCGGTACAGTTAGATCGATTGAGTTTAAAATTTAAAAAAAAAATTCCTAAACTCTCGTCCCTAACTCAGCCTCATTTCTGCGGCCTGTACTTGCGCGACAGTCACAAACTTGTAATTTCTCTTGCCTCGCACTCTCCTCTCTAGCTCCCATCCTTTCGAAATGATTTAGTATTTTAGTATTTTAGTGATATGAAATGATGAAATGATTTACTATTTTAATATTGATAAAGCATACATTTGTTTAGATCTTTTAATGATGTACTAAATATTATACTTAATTTGTGATTTGTGAATATTTTGTTGGGTTATTGTTATTTCGATTTGCTTGAAATTATTTTTTTGGTTATTGACATAAGATATTATTTGTTAAATTTAATTATTAAACATTCATTTTATTTCTAATTATTGTGTTGATGTGTGAATAATATATATCTTAATTATATTTATATTCTATTTTATTATTTTTTTTAATTTTTACTTCATTCCGGTTTGACCCCGGTTTGACCATTGAATCTTGAACCTTTCAGTCTACCGGTTCTGAAGCCGGTCCACTAGATCTATGCATTAGGCTTGGACCCAAATCATATAGTCAGTTTTGAATATTTTAAGCACCGAAACGGTCCCAAATCAATTTAGAGTTGACCTAAATTTATCGATTCAGTTCAATTTTTGGCAATTCTCAATTCTTCAGGTCTTATTGCATGCTCGTGGTGATGTTACCAAAAAATTAGGAAAGGCAATTAAGGCGTAGTATAAGAAATCAAATCACAAAGTGTAAAATAAAACTAAACAAAAGGAATTATTTAAGTTGTATTTTATTTTGTTAAATACTTATTATTTAAGCAGAGCAGCCGAAAATATATGTAATTATTATTTATTCGTTGTGCTCGTTTTATAGACTTATTAAGTACTATTATTATTGTGATTCCTACTATATAATGCGAGTGTGTAATATTATTATGAACGCTGTTCATCATGGTGTTCATTCATTTGTGATAGATTTATATATATTGCTACATGAGATAAATATAATAATGCCATTAAATTTCAAAAAAATAAAATTTTAAAATTTAAAGATTTTTAAATACTTTATGTATCCCATAATTAGTATTATCTCCTATGAAGTTTTATTAATATGCTGATGCCATTTTGGATAATATTTTTATAAATTTAGCAATAATTAAGAGGTATAAGGTTAATTTAGATTAGCAAGTTCAAGATATTATATTAATTTCCTGCAAAAATATAATTATTGTATATTTAGAATAAATTTATATTATAATATAGATAAATATTTATAAATTAGGGCCTATTTATTTATAAATTTTAATTTAATAAGGTTAAAATTAATTTTAGATAGAGATATTTTTTTATTGAAAGTTGTGAATAATGTGAAATAAAAGTAATTATATTGAGATTTGTGAAAGATGCGATATAAAGTTAACAGCCGGCATAATGGCCGAGAATGCTAGATTCATTTTATTTCAATCTCCTGTTTTATTGAATTTCTGAGTTTGGTAACTTCATTTCAATGACATAACATTTAATTAGTTGCAATCAAAATGAAAATAAATCGATAATATCATTGAAAATCGAACAACTCAAAATGAAACATTCAAATCACTTTATTCGAGCTTAAGTTGTTAGCTGCACTAGTCCATCACTACGAGTAATGCGACTAAAAAATTTTGGAATTGAGGCCCTGTTTGGCAATGGACTAAGGGGGCGTTTGGTTCAATGTTATCTTGATGTTATGTTATGTTATCTAGAGAAGACAATTATTTGGTTTAATGACATCTACAAATAATCTTCTATTAGATTGTAAAATTATTAGTTAAAAGATGACATCTAGATGTCATGACATTTAGATTACATAACATAACACCAAGATAACAACGAACCAAACGCCCCCTAACAATCATGGCTAAAATTACTCATGGCCAAAACCTTAAATTTATTTTAAAAAAACTTAAAAAATTATTTTATATCTCATCTCACACAAATTTCAACATTAAACAATCACTTTATTTCACATCCAACACAATTCTCAATAAATCAATCAACTTTATTTCACATCATACATAAATTTTAATATAACCAACTTACTTTATTTCACATCATACACATTTTTCAAAAATCACTAAAAATTTCAACCAAATCTTTTTTTTTCTTATTACCAAACTGAGCCTGAGAGTTTGACAAATCTATTGACGAAAACTAATAGTTTCAAAATAAACATAAATATAATGGCACCATAACCATGTTGAGAAAAAAGTGTTTTTTTTTTTTTGATATTGAGAAACCAAAGCATTGCTGGTTAGACTGAATAAATTGTATTTTAACCTCTAAGAAAAACAATAGACCTAGCAGAAAGATTTAGTAATGTTAAGTACCACTAAATAATTTACTTGTGGTTAATAGGGAGTTTGGTTCATCTAAACTACATTATGTATGTAATTTAAATATCATGATTTCTAAATATCATTTTTGATTAATAATTTTATAATGTTATAAAAAATTATTAATAAATATTATTAAATTAAATAATAATTTTATTTATATAACAAGTCATAACACTAAAATAATATTGAATTAAATCCTCCCGAAAAATATTTAAAATGTTTCAAATCATTCAATGTTTATTTAAAAATATTTTTTATTTTATTATCCTAAATTAGCTTTAAAAAAAATTGTAGCTCTAATAAATAATTTTAATCTTTGAATCAAATTAGAATTTTTTATGTTGTACCGTGCCACTTGAATAAAAACTAATTTTATATTAGTTGGCATTTCAGAATTATTTATTAGAGTTGCATAGTATTATTACTTTAAAATGGTGTTTGATTAATATTATTTTGATATTGTGTCCTATTATAGCTAAATATTATTTTTTTAATAATAATTTTAAATTTTTTATAAAATAATTTATGCATGTCATCAACTAAATAATTATTTTTTTTAAATTTCATAATATCTAGATAACATTGAATCGAACTTCTATCACAAAGGATCAAAAATTAGTGAAGAATGCTACATAAGCCTATCAATTGATTGAGTTGTGATCCGATTCAATTCGAGTTATGATCCGATTAAACTCCTAAATAAATTCTTTTTAACCCATCAATCCACCTAATTTATTGACACATTTAGATTAGCGAAAACCTGAATAATATCCAGATCACCTTTAATCTGACTTGTTTAAAATCTGACCAGTTATATAATCTAATTTGTAATACAGACGTACAACATAACTAATAGTTTTTTTATGAGAAGGCTTAAACAAAAACATAATTATGATTAGTTAATGTTAGAACCTTCTCTAACATCCTTTGCCGAACAGTTGCTCAACAGCAGCCTCTTGTCGAACAGCAGCCCCTTGCCAAACAGCAGCTCAAAGAGATATCACAAGATCGTACTCTCCGTACTACTGTGTCAACTCAGTATTTAAGACAGCATGAGAGCCCACTCTCTAATCGTCCTTTGCAGGAGTAGGTATCAGAAGTGGCAGACTAAATCTACTATGTCCCCTCCTCTCCAAGTTATAAATAAGGGAAGAATTGCTCTCTCTAAGGACCACTCTCTCTCTCTCTCTCGGGATGAGCTGCCCCTCTCTCTCTATTTCTCTTGTACTAATTCCGTCTTCATTTAGAGATCAAACTTTGTAAGAGGAGATTCGATTGGTGGATTCAAATCGCCTGGACGGCGTCGTGGTTTTTCCCCCGGACACTCGGGTTTCTACGTAAAAATTGTCATCTCATTTCTCTCTGTTTTGGTGCATTTTTTGCATCAACAATTAATAAAAGATTTATACAAATTATATTATTAAGCTAGAGTGTAAAGTGAATTTATTTTCATAATCTACTCTTATGGGTGTGTTTGTTTATAAGGTTAAATTTAAGAAGGTTAAAATTAAATTTGGATAGAGATATTTTTTTATTGAAAGTTGTGAATGACGTGAAATAAAGTTAGTTATTATATTGGGATATGTGAGGGATGTGATGTAAAGTTAGTTATTATGTTGGAATATGTGAGGGATGTGATATAAGTTAGTTATTATTTTAGTAATATGTATAGGATGTAAAATAAATTTAATTTTTAATATTAAATTTTATGTGTGATGTTATATGCTTGGTTAAAATTAAACCAAGTTAATTTTAAACTCCTAGACAAACGGGACCTATAAGTTTATATTTGACAATATATATAGAAAGACTTAAAATTATAAAAATATGACATTTTTTTTTAAATAAATTTAATATTATAATAGATGTGAGTATAGAAAATATTTCAAACGGTGATTTTTATTATAAAAGGATCAAATTTGAAAACTCGAATTCCAACTTGATCTAATTTTTGACTCGAGGGGATTCGAGTTGATACTAGATCTGATGTATGACTCAACCTGATTTATATGGATTTAAATTTAGGTTGAGATTGACTTAACCTAAATCTGAACTGTTGACGGCCTAGTGATACATTATTTCTAATAAATGATCAAAACAATTTCAAGAACTTCAAAAAATTGATAATATTCCTCCCGTCTGCTGCTAAAACGCAGTACCGACGCGCTCTTTTTTCTCTCTTTTTTTTTTTTTCCTCTCCGGCTACAAAGAAAAATAAAATACAAAAAAAGGAAAAAGAAAATACAATACCGAGTTCGCTGCCTTCTTCAAGTCTGCTCCTCCCCAACTCTCACCTTCCTCTAGCTTCAGGCCTCAATGTTTCCCTCGAACATCAATTCTCCGGTTTAAGCAAGGCGAGCGAAACCTATAAAGAGCTTCTTCGAGCAATTTTCTAAGCGGAGGGGAGAAATCAGGGACGTCGTGATGGCGTACATGTGTGCAGACAGCGGTAATCTCATGGCTATCGCGCAGCAAGTCATCCAACAGAAGCAGCAGCAACAGCGCCAGCAGCAGCAGCAGTCGATCGCCGCCGCTGCCACGGACACCGTCAGCGCAAGTGGTAACCCCTTCGCAGGCACTACGTCGCAGTGGGGCGGACAGGGCGGCGGCCATCCGCAAGCTTCCATGCGGGAACACTTCCCTTTTGTCCTGCCGGAGCCGGCCTACGCCGACCCCTTCGCAAGCGATTCTGTGCCAACTGGAGTGCTCGGATTTCCCCCACCAATGCACCTCGATCACGCGGCCTTTCGCCTCTCCGACTTCGGCTCCTCTGCGGCCCCTTCAGCGGCGGGGGAATTTGATTCTGATGAATGGATGGAGAGCTTGATCGGAGAGTCCAACGATGGATCTGATCCCATGAGTGACGCATGGCAAGGGGGCGACGCAAGCAGCGAGTTGCCTCCCCTCTTCTCCGATGCATTCGCCTCCAGCTCGACCTCTATAAGCCTTCCTTCCCACGCTTCCACCTCCGACCTCGACCGCGTCGTCTACCCCGGATCTTGCAAAATAGTTCCCTCGGCAGCCGGCGACGTTGCCGCTTTACAGTCCCATAATCCCCTGTCGGTATCTTCGCAATCTCTCTCCTTCGATCCGCCTCCACCCCCTCAGCCAAACAAGGATTCAGCCGGTGACGGTGGTGCTGTCAACGGAAACAGCACTGATTCCAAATCCACCCCCCTGTTGCTCAAATCCCTTCTGGACTGCGCCAGGATCCTCGATTCCGAACCGGATCTAGCCGCAAAAGCCGTCGTGCAGATCAGCGGTCAGGTCTCCGATCGAGGTAATCCGACCGAACGACTGACCTTCTATTTTTCCGAAGCCCTCCGCTGCCGCCTCTTGGCTGACGCCTCTGCCAGCCGAAAGGACTCCTCGCCGGCGGCCCATGCATCTGTGGAAGACGTCACCCTCTGCTACAAGACCTTCAACGATGCCTGCCCCTTCTCCAAGTTCGCCCACCTGACGGCGAATCAGGCCATTCTGGAGGCGACTGAATTGGCAGAAAGGATCCGCATAATCGATTTCGGAATAGTGCAGGGAATCCAATGGGCGGCGCTTCTACAGGCCTTCGCCACCCGCCCAGCTGGAAAACCCTCTCGGATTCGGATTTCCGGCATACCTGCTGCCTCACTCGGCGCTTCCCCGGCCGCGTCCCTGGCCGCCACCGGCAACCGGCTGCTCGACTTCGCCCGTCTGCTTGGCCTCGATTTCGAGTTCGAACCGGTTCTAATTCCGGTTCAGAATCTCACTGCCGACTCTTTCCGGGTCGAACCGGACGAAGCTGTTGCCGTTAACTTCATGCTCCAGCTCCACACGCTCCTCGCGGAGACCGACGAAACGGTGGAGAGAGCGATCCGCCTCGCCAAGTCCCTCCGGCCGAGCGTGGTCACTCTGGGCGAGCACGAGGCCAGCCTGAACCGGGTCGGGTTCGCAGAGCGGTTCGAAAACGCGTTGGCCTACTTCGTGGCCGTGTTCGAGTCGCTGGAGGCGGGGATGGGCCGGGACTCGGAAGACCGGGCCCGGGTCGAGCGGGTCCTACTCGGGCCTCGGATCCTTGGTGCCGTAGGCCCTGGAGAGGGACAGCAGCGAAGGGAGAGGATGGAGGGATGTGACAAGTGGACGGCCCTGATGGAAGGATGCGGGCTGGAGCTTGTACCACTGAGCAACTACGCTATCAGCCAGGCGAAGCTGCTGCTGTGGAACTACGATTACAGCTACAAGTACTCGTTATTGGATTCCCCTGCGGGCTTCCTCTCACTTGCCTGGGAGGACGTCCCCCTCCTCACGGTTTCCTCGTGGCGCTGATGACTCAGTTAACACGTAATTTCATCTATAATCTTTTTTTTTTTAAACCTGTCTTTTTCATCAATACTTCCTTTAGAATCTTCCTGCAGCATTCAGTGGGTAAATAATGTTTGTAGAATTAAAAAGATTTTTATCGAAAATTAGAGAAGAAGAGCATCCCTGGTCAAGAGGTTTAATTGTGGCAGGACCTTGGCTGGCAAAATTGGAGCAGAACCTTTTAAGTTCTGGGAAAAGAACGAAGCAGTAGTGTAGCAGAAAAGCTGAAAGTTGCAAGGCCCGAGAGTCGAAAGGGGAAAATGGCCATTTTGGGGGGATAGCTGGTTGTAAAGGAAGTTTCTTCTCCCTGAAATCACGGGAAGTGAAATCCGAAAAGGATCCCAGCAGAAGGGGAAGCCGTGAAAATGGGTCGGTCTTCTGCTGGAGCGGGTTGTGGTGAAAATGTGATTGTTGCAGGGTTTACCGAGAGGGGAAGGGGAAGGGGAAGGGGAAGGGATCCATTGACAGCACGTAGCTTAAGGGCTCTGTTTAAATTGATTTAATGCGGATTGGGCCTCAAAATAGCTAGCTATTATGTATTATGCTTACAGTTTAAACGATCTAATTCTAGTTCCTTTCAGATTTATTCAGCTTTACCACAAAGTGTGAATTTGATAGAAATATATATAGTTGATTTAATTAGAAATATGTATTTATTGTTAAAAATAAAAATCTTATTTAGTGAATTTACATATATTTTATATTGTCTGTGTAGTTATTGGGTAAAGTTGATAAAGCCTATAAATTTGTGATGAATTTGAGTTATTGAACTTAAACGCCCATTTCTATTTGGGTTGATAGATATGTGTTTTGCAATTTTGTATAGAGTGTGTGCATTGAGTTTGTCATTTATGATGTGTTGAGTTAAATTTGATTAATAGAATTCAGTACAAATAAGTTAAAGGTTCTCAGTCTTAACCTAATCTTATTTTATTCAATTTATTTACTATATTTAAATGTTAAGGAATACAATTTTCTCCCTATAGCAAGAGACGATGTTCTATACCACCAAATGTACAAGATGTAGGATTATTTCCGTGGCTAGAGTCAGAGGAGGGAGTGAGGGAGTTGTAGTGTAAAGGAGGTGAATCAACCATCGTCCACGACTATTTGATCCTAAAATATAAAATTTTTAGAAAAAAAGTTGAACATAGCGTGAGGTTGAAATAGTTTTCATTGATCAACTTTAGAGTCTTTTTATTGTAATTAGTATTATGCTTGCAATACAAATAAACACAATTTTCACATGGTGACTCACCGGCGAGGCGCTGACAATATTCACCGCCCTTCTCACCGCTTCTTCCAGATCCTCCATATGCCATTCCCGCCATCCAGAGTTATTCTCCACCAAGGCCCGCAGGGAGTGGACCTCAAACTTCAGCAACTCCTCCCGACGACGAGTTTCGGAGGCCGCCTCCTTTGCTCCCGACGTTGCCTCCCTGGCCTTGGCAACTTCATCCCTTAGCCAGCTCCTCTCCTCTTTCACTCATCATATAACTCCTTTATTCTTTTTTGGAGGTCTTTGATATGAGCAGAATGGGCCTGGTTCACATCCGATAGGCTGCGGTGGAATTCTCCCCTCGCAGCCTCGCTCTTACTGGCCATTTCGCATTACTTAGAGCCAAGGAAGCCAACTTATCTTCCAGTTTGTACAACTTTCCTAACTCATCCCTGTGATCACCTTGGGAACGTTTTGTGACTTGCAACAAAGCGCCCTCCAACTCCTCTATCCTCCGAAGGTGGCGAGCCTTCCCTTCTTCCTTGCCCTTCAGAAATCTTACTACCTCCAGAACCTTGGAGGTACTCACCAGGATCATCTCCTTCCGCTCTCCAGCCTTCAGCGGTGGTTTGACTGGAGAATCAGAGACGTCCACCACCTCTGTGGCCTCTACGCTCGTCAGCTCCTGCACTGACTCCAGCGTTTGCGCCAGGACAGCAGCAACCCTGACTGACGGAGTCTCTGCCTCCAGAACCACAACCGCAGCTCCCACTTCTTGCGCTGGGGGCGCTTCAACAGGATCCGTCGTCACCGGCTTCGGCGACCCTTCAGAAGATTCCAGGAGCCTCCTCTTCTCAGCAGAAGGAGTGTCAACCGAAAGATCGCTGACTTTCTTTTTTATGATGCCTGACAGAGTCACCCACTTCTTCCTCTCCGCCATCTCTCTAACAATCTATCCTCTCTTGCAGAAACTCAGGGGCTGGAGAAAGAGAATACAGATCGGCGGGCGCCGCCCTCATCTTATCCTAACAGGTCTCGGGCAGCGCGTCCACCATCGTGACGGTTCGCATTTCAGGACCCATATCAATATTCGCGCCCTGATAATGTGGGGGGCTGATATTAACAAGTGGTTACAGCGCTGCATCCCTGCCGTACACGTGGCGCCTGGCTGGCTTTTGGCCTTCATTTTATTTAACTAATTTATCTATCTGTTCTCACAGGTCAGGCCTCGGTCAAACCTCGGACACGAAGTTCAACCAAGCCTCATCCACGATGAGCCAGGACCATCCCCAGTAACATCGTCCTCGATGTTACTCAGCAGTGCTTAGGCCTGTAAATGGGTCGGATCTTGATCCGATCCGATCCGATCCGTGATCCGAACCGATTATCTTATGAAATGGAATAAATTTTTGACTCGCACGATTGTTCCGAAAATCCGACCCGCTCCGTTTAAGTATTGCCGGGTCGGATCCGGGTCAATGCTGATTCGATCCGAAAAAAATCCGATCCGAAATTTATAAGTATGAAATTATTTTACGTACTTATATATTTATTATTTAATTGCATATGTTAATTATTGTTTTATTTTATGAAGGTTTTGAAATGTAACTGAGACCTATAATTATTAAAGAGGCTATTGCAAATTATTTTAAGTGTAGTAACCAGGAAGTGCTTGTATTGTAAAATGAGATAAATAACTACAAATATTTTTTATCGTTAAGATAAAATATTTAGTGTTAGTTTTAACAGAACTGCACTTTATTTTTTGTGT
>KZ452037.1:3422537-3499011 GCA_002786265.1 Apostasia shenzhenica | reverse complement strand
ATTTATATTGTAAATTTTAGTGATCAAAATTTTATTTAAAAATATAAGAATATATATACAACTAATAGTTGTAGTCATTCAAAAATAGTGTTAAATTATGTAAAAAAAGTTTCGGGTCGACCCGAAATCTGATCCGAAAATCCGAACCGTGGCGGGTCATGGAACGGATCTGGGTTGACCTCGATCCGATCCGATTTTTAATCCGATCCGGATATATTGGAATCGGATCCGGGTCGGGGTCAACCCGATCCGGATCCGATCCGTTGACAGGCCTAGCGGTGCTTGTCACAATCAGCTTGGCCCGACCGCACTGTTCCCCGTACAAGGACACATTTTTCAGACCCGTAAACCAAGGATTCGCATGCCCCAGCTATCACGGATCCCTAGAAGTAGTACCAATATTAAAAGTTAGCATCCTCCTTTTGCTGCTTTTAGTCCCTCCGACGGCCAACAAGCGACACGAACCCAGAACTTGTTCACCTCCTTTTCTCCAGAAAAGCAGGATAAAGCCGCACTATCTGCTGCCTAAAAATACCTCTGAACAGTCTTCATGCAGAAGGATCTGAGATCAGAGATTACAGATAAAAGATCAGATTAAGGAGATCAACAAGGGCGGCCAGAGCAACTTCCCTGATTCTTCCATTCTCATTGTATTAGAGCCCCGACTGAGGAGCTCTTCCTCTCTTTCTCCCTCTTTTTCTTTCCTAAATGTTGTATTAGCCTTAACGGCTACCTTTCTCCTTTAGTAAAACTTCTTCGCTGATCGCTCGGTGGGAGTAGGGGCTCTTCTCCCTGAACCACCTTAAATCTTTGTGTTGTTCTAGATGCTTCGAACTCTCTCTCTTTCTCTATCTTAAGCCTCCACTAACAAGCTTACCTTTCTGTGCGTTACCGTCTCCCGGAACTCTTTTTTTTGTGTTTCTTGGAATTCCCTACATCCTACGTCAACAACTACTTATCAAAAATTAGGATAACGACAGTTTACTTTTTAAAATTAGTAAATATTACTTGAATTAATGATGGTACCACTTATGTAATATAGTTTTGAATTAAAAAATTCGGCTCCCATTAGGCATTTTTAATATAATGTATATTGATTATAATATCATATGCATCTTAGTAACCTGGAAAAATATTATTATTATGGTAAAAAATTTATTAGTGTATAATAATTATTTACAGATATTACACTAGTTATTACATAATAATATAGTTTTTTAAACTGTTTTGAATATAGATCGCATATAATTTAAATTTATTTGACATATATTTAAAATTTAAGCAAAAATTTAACGTATACTTCATGCAGTTAAAATTTGCAAGTTAAAAATAATTTAATATTAAATTATTTTAAAAACTTTTAGAGGATATTGTTGATTATTGTTTTGTCTTAATTATTTATTATTTTATCTTAAATAATAATTCCATGTTGAACATTTGTTGATAGCATTTAAACCATCTGTCAAAATTCAGTCTTAATTTTGTTTGATTGAAATATATTTTGGAGATTTTTTAAATTTTTTTACAATAAAATAAAAAATAATATATTTTAAGATTTTTAATATGAAATAAATTTATTTATTTATTGAGGATTATATGAATTGTGAAATAAATTGATTTTTATATTATAATATGTGTGGGATGTGATATGAAATTAAAGTTTGCCTGTTTGTTTGTAAGGTTAAATTTAATAAAGTTAAAATTAAAATTTAAATAGAGATATTTTTTTATTAAAAGTTGTGAATGATGTAAAATAAAGTTAATTATTTGTTGAGATATATGAGAGATGTGATATAAGTTAGTTATTATTTTAGTAATATGTGTAGAATGTGAAATAAAATTAATTTTTAATATTAAATTTTATGTGTGATATGATATGTCTGATTAAAATTAAATCAGATTAATTTTTAATGACTAGACAAACAGGTCTTTAAGGTTAGAATTATATTGGATTTAAAATAATAATATTTTTTAATATTTAAATTCATATATGATGAATAATGTAAAATAAATATAAAATATTAATAAAAATATTTTTGATGCAATTTAAGTTTCTTTCTTTTTTGTTCACAACAAAATAAGATTTTTATGTAAATAGTTTATAGAAGATATTAAATTTAGAATCTGACAAAGTCAGCTAAGTACTATTTTTGATATATATAAAGATACCATGATGGTTATTTTGGAAAATTCACAAATTCAGCTTTCATGTGTTTGGCAAATTCCCAAAATTTAGCAAAAAATATAATAATAATATTTTTAATTTATTATAAATTTTAATAATTTTATTTTATATTTAACACAAATTTTAATAATTTTATTTTATATTTAACACAAATTTTAATCTTAAAAATTAACTTTATTTCACACCCAATATAAATTTTAACTTTAAAATTAATTTTATTTCACATCTTACGCATCTTTAAATATTAAAATAAATTTATTTTTCATTAATTGTATAAAATAAAGTATTTTCTCTTTTTTATTTAACTTTATCTTCTAATTAAATAAGTTCATAGTATCATTTTTAATCACGTGTATATATATATATATATATATATATTATTTTAGTAAAATATAAAGTTATTTCAAGTGTCATAATATTATCAGAAACTTCAAATAATTTATTTGTATAAACTTACAAAAAAATATATTTAAATTTTGCATAATCATGTCTCCATATCCATAGATCAAGAAAACATAAATGTATTTATATTATTAGGAATTAATTCTTTTTTTCTCTTCTCTTTAATTGAGTTGTACTGGCTGAATGTTGATTTCTGATGCCTTGATTTTGACATGTTTTACTGTAAGCATTACTAAGCTTTATAATATTATATTTTTTAATATGCATGAATTATCAGTCTCGTGGTGAATGTGTGATTTAATTTTTATTTCATTGAGCATACTTAAGTGGATTAGTACGGGACTTGTTTGATTGGAGGATAAATTTGAGTAAAAAAAATATATTTTATAAAATTAATAAAAAAAAAAATTTTAATATTGAGAGGTGTGTAGGATGTGAAATAAAGTTGATTTTAAAATTAGAATTTGTGTCAGGTGTGAAATAGAGTTGATTTTTAAGATTAAAATTTGTGTTGTATGTGAAATAAAATTATTAAAATTTATAATAAATTTAAAATATTATTAAAAAATTATTTTACTCATTTTTGAGTAATTACTTTGTGTATACTATCCGTGTAGTTAAGCTTGCTGCCTTTGTTGGTCCAAATATTATCTTTGATTAAGGTTTTTATCAATATCAGGGGCATTATCATAAATGATAGCCATAGTTTGGACCTTTATAGTAGTGTTTATCTGCATTGCCTTTTCGTTTGAGAATAATATAAAACTAACAAGCAATTAAATATTTTTTTATCAATAAAATTTAAATAGAGCATGATTTAGATATAAGAAAAGTAAATGAAATATCAAAGAATATTATAAATAATATGGATTACTAATTATTGTGAGTATCAATATTTTGAATATCAGCATAAGACAATACTCAACTTATTATATTATATCGTAAATTTTTAATAGCATCTTAGTTGTATATGTAGCAAATAATAAAGATTAAAAAATTCGACTGCACGTTTCATTGTTTTTTGATCCTCGAGCACAACCGTCGTTTGACTCATTTTTTATGCACGTTGTCCCTAAGCTTCACCAAGTTCTCTCTTTATTTTCGAGGAATATTGCTTCTATCTTATGCTCTATATCATAATCTTTGCAACTAAAAAATATTACATAAATAAAGCATTTATTTCATTGTCTTATTAATTTCTTTTGGTATTTCTTAAGAGTTTTATTCTTAACAAGCCAAAAAATATTATCACGACATTAAAATTTATAACCGAATAAATCCTAAAATAAAGAAATAATTAGCTATAGACAATAATATGGTGTAAAGGGGAATTTTTTTTTAATGTAAGGTTTACATCTTTCCAAAAAAAAATACCTTTCAAAAAAAAAGTTTAAAAAGTTACATCCGCACTAACACAATACTTAACCACCTTCAATCTTGTGAAGGTGGTATTATATTGTTTATTTACCTATAAATTTATCAAAAAGTTATAATTGATGGGATAATTAATACTAAAATTTGCCATATATAAATTACTTGATCTATGAAAAACAAAATCAACCTAATATACTATAATTTACATAATATATAAAATAAAAAAATAAAATTAATAATTAAATTTAAATAATTGCAAAATATGAGAAGAAATTAATTATTTTAAATTATATATTATATAAAACTAAATTATTTTTTTATTATTTAAATGTATGAATATTACATTTTGTTTTTATTGATTTGGAAAAAGCTTATGATAAAGTCTCAAGAGAAGTACTTTGGAGAGTTTGGCTCTGTTTGGTAATAAGAAAAAAAGAAGATGTAGTTGAAATTTTTAGCCATTTTTGAAAAATGTGTATGATGTGAAATAAAGTAAGTTGATTATATTAAAAATTGTGTATGATGTGAAATAAAGCTGATTAATTTATTGAGAATTGTGTTGGATGTGAAATAAAGTGATTGTTTAATGTTGGAATTTGTGTGAGATGAAATATAAAATAATTTTTTTTAAGTTTTTTTAAAGTAAATTTAAGAATTTTGATGATGGGTAATTTTAGCCATATACTTTTTTTTTGGCCATTGCAAACAGAGCCTTAGAAAAGAAAGAGATTTGCACTGTTTAATATTCAAGTTATTAAAGATATGTATGAAGGAGCTGTTACCTCTGTTTCGGACACAAGGAGGTTTGACTAAGGATTTTACTATTAACAGTGTGGATTACACCAAAGGCTCGGCTTTTAAGTCCGTATCTTTTTTGGCTTTAATTATGGAAGTCATGACTGGACATATCCAAGATGAAGTGCCCTTAGTGTATGCTCTTCGCAGATGATATTGTCCTTATTGAGAAACTAAAGAGGGAGCTAAAGCGAAACTAGAGCTGTTGGAGGAAATGCTCTAGAACTAAAGGTTTTGCATATCAGTAGATCAAAAAACTGAATATATGGAGTGCAGCATTTAGTCAAGAAAGAATACTTAATATTGGAGATGTTGACAATTGGTGATAATTGTCAAGAAGAGTGAGCGCTTTAGAAACCTTGGATTCAATTATACAAAATGATGGCGAAAATAGATAATGACGTTATTAGCAGGATTCAAGCAGGCTGGGTAATGGAGAAATGCTTCTGGAGTGTTATGCGATAAAAAAAATCCCATCCAAAATTAAGGGTAAATTTTATAAAACTGTAATAAGACCAGCGATGATATATGGTGCTGAATGCTGGCTCTGCAAAGAAGAAACATACAAATAAAATAATGTTTGCAGAAATAAGGATGTTAAGGTGGATGTGTGGATATACACGAAAGGATAGAATGAGAAATGAGTATATCTGAAAGAAAGTTGGTGTTGCACCAATGTTGGGATAAACTTAGAGAAAGTCGGCTTCGATGGTTTGGACATCTAAATCGCAGGCCAATTGAAGCTCCAGTTAAAAAAATTGAGTTACTGAATTTTGCCCATGTACAAAGAGGAAGAGGGAGACCAAAGAAGACATGACAAAAAACTATAAGGAGTGATCTTAGTTACTTAAACTTAGATAAGAATTTGGTAACTGATAGAGCGCAATGGAAACAAATGATTCATGTAGCCGACCCCACCTAGTGGGATTAAGGCTTGGTTGTTGTTGTTGTTGTTGTATTTAAATGTATGAATATAAGATTAGTATGTCTCATAAATGGAATGATCATGAAAAAATTTAGTTTTTATTTAAAATAACTAAAGATTACATCTTATATAAATTTAATTTATAAATAAATAAACTATTATTTTTTTAAAAAATAAATAATATATTATTTATTATTATAAAATAATATATTTTACTTCTTATTTTTATTTAATATTGTATGTTATCTTAATATTATAAATTGAAAATTGAATAAAAATTTTCAAACAAAATATAAAAAGAATAATTACCTACATGCCACACCATTTAGTTTTATTTATACATTATCTAACCATTCTTAGTTAATTATGCTATGTACACTCAAAATATTACAAAATCTTACATACACACGCTTAACTTCAAACTCAGTTAAAATCTATTTGAAAAAAAATATTTCGTTAGTAAATTATTAAAATTATATTTTTATTTTTTAGTACATATTTTTTTTTCTTTTTCAATGTTACACTAAAGTGCTGATTTGTCCTAAAATCAATTCACTTCGCAGATGTTTCTTTCTCTTGCCACTACCTAAATTTTAAAATTTTAGGATTGTCATTCAAAATTTATTTAAATATTTTTAAAATAATATAACAAACGGTTCAGATTTTTTATAATTATATTATTGAAAAAATATAATTATTTATTATAATGAAAATAAGTTAAAATGTGTATATAAGATTTTATAATATTTTGAGCGTACCTAGCATGATTAATTAAAAAAAATAAACATTATATAAATAAAATTAAATGATATAAATTATTGATAATTATATATATATATATATAATAGTAATAATAAAAAATACTAATATTTGTGTCAGTTTTTTAAACCATTTGACTTTTCCTTTTTTTTTCTTTTGAAAATAATATAAAAAGTAAAAGCAAATTCCATCCTGCAATTAAAAAAAAAAAAGGCAAATTCCATCCCATTCCTGCCATGTCATAAATATACGAAATCGTCGCTCATCCCTCCCATTGATTACTGACCTGCTAGATGCTGTTCTGTCAATCAACGGCTAGATAGAAGTTATACCATGTACCTTATAGGAGCCTGATAGCGGAATAAAATGACGTAAGCAATGACGTAATTGACCGATTAGCCGGCCTAAAAAGTCGATCACGTTACGCAACTATCTAATTTTCTATTTTTTAAAAATATATTTTTCCTCCATTTATTAGCTGTAAACCACAATCATCATCCACGTGTCGCCATCGTGCTCGTTAAAACTGAACCGCCTTATGCTTGCCGTTGATCTTCTTGGACGATGATGATAAATAGGCTATTTCCCAAACCGTTCTTTCTTGCCCCTTCTTCATTCCCCATCTCTCTTCTGTAGTTTTCCCTTTGGTTCAAGGCCTCTCGAATTCGTTCATCGGGAAACTTTTCTGGCTCTGCAGGTTCCGATCATTCGCCCTGTTCGTTCTTTTTTTTTTTTTTTGGTGCAGGTTTTTTTTGTTATCCTTGCAGGTGGGAGTTTGGATCTACGATTCGGGCAAAGTTTTGCGAGAGGTGAAGATCGTTGAGATCCCTTGTGCTTTTGAGGAGATCGTTTATTCTTTGGATCTGGACTGGATCTGGTGATTGATTGAAGCACCCTGCGATGTTCTGGGAGTTTCGCTGCTGTTTTCCCTGGATTGTCGGTGGTTAATCCTTGATCTGTGCAATAGGTTGATAGATGTTGTATTCTAGTCATCTATGGAAGATCAAGGTTGGAGGGGGCGTTGTGTAGTGGAGGTATGAGGATATAAGCTGTCGATTGTTTGTGATCCTGTCACCGGCCTTTGCCATGTTGGGTGCGCTCGCATGGCAGGCTAAAACTCCTTAATAAAAGTATTTTTTTCTTGGGTGGGGAGATCGCACGGGATGTGTTATGGCCCCGGGTTCTCCCCCTTCGTGTGCCTCTTGCTTTCTCTGCTTCTTTATACTGCTCGTGCAACTCTTCTGACGTCTCCTCAACTTTTACAGATCGTCGTGATTTCGTTCTCGGATCACAAGGTATCGGATATGAACATTTGGCATTTTTCACATGATATACCTTTTAATATCCTATTACTTCATATGAATTATGCTCAGCACAAGTCTATTTTATTTGATTATATATATTTAGTGCAATCTGAGTAGGGCTCTGGGAGGTTTATCTTGATTATTATTTTTTCTTTTGGACTTGTGGCTGACCTGCAGTTATTATATGACTGCTGGGAGTTTTAAGCTTGAATAATTTTCTTAACTGAAACTTTCTGGTTCATTTTAATCGAACAATCTTTGAATTATATAGTAATTCTTATCATAAAAATATTCAGATTAGTTATCTATTACATTCATTTAGCTGTAATTGTGGTCAAATCTTGATACTGTACGGTTTTCTGTCTTCTATACCGTGTTGTGGGCCTTAATGATCTAATCTAACGAGTACTTGTGGATTATTACTGCTATTATATCTAGATGCAAATATCCTAAATTTGCTGTTGTGATGTTGTGTGGTTTACTTATTATTGCTCGTTTGCTTGGCGAATTAACCGTATGTGGACAGCTCAAGATTAAGGGGCCATTTTGTGCGTTGAATTGTAAGGTCTTCCGCGCGAGGTCTTGAATTTGTGGAGTTGCTCTTTATTCAATCATCAGCTTTTTGTTTTTAATTGTTTAATGAGAGCTGTAGTAAAACCGGAGAGGAGGGTTGGATCTTGATGCTGTATCCTATTTTATGAAAATCTTCTGTTCAACTATTTTAGTGATTCATTTTGTAATATTCTATATATTGTCTAGCTCGGACTATAATAGGTTATTGAAGTTCCGGTGTTGAAAGCTGGGAGCGTTGCTGGTAGATTTTCTCGGGGATTGGCGTCATCAGCTTTGATTGGATCTTCATCAGCTTTGATTGGATCTTCGGCAAGTCAAAGGTTCAGATTTGCTGCATTAAAGATTGTTACTTCAGTACCGTTTTTAATAATTTAGTAATTTATTAATTCATCGTCACATTTGAACTTGGCCTTGTTTTTTTGTTTGATTTTGCACCTGGTTAATTTTGTTCAATGTTCACTGTTATTGCCTTAAATCGTTTATTCGTTGCAATGTTTTTCCTTTATTAATTTTTAGGGTTGTGTGTGTGCTTGTAAATTAGCAAGAAGTATTGTTTGTGATGGTTTTTTTGAAAATTGCATGTACAATTGCATCCGGGAGTATTTGACTGATTTGAATTTTTTATTTGTAGTTTTTGCAAATGTCACTAAAGGAGTACTTGGAAGAATGTTCTTTAAAACCGTTGATTCCGTTTCTGTGAGCTTTAGGCCCTGTTTGGGCCTGGCCAAGATGGCCTCCAACCATTTTATTAAAATTATTAATAATAAAAAATTAAGTATAATATGTTTGAAATTGTATAGGTATAATATAAAATAATTTTTTTTATATTAAAATTTATGTATTGAGGATGAAAAATAAAAAAATTATTTAATAAAATAGTTGAGGTCATTTTGGCCATGGCCTGACCAAGATGGCCTCCAACCAAACAGGGCCTTAGAGACGGCTGGTGATTGTTCTTTTTATGGCAAGGCAACTTTCTGAGTGGTTTTTACTGTCATTCGCTGTAGTAGTAGTTCTTTAGTGAATTTTACGCAAGCCACCGGTACATTTTTTCGTAGAAATTTAATGTTAGAATATTTTATTGGACATATTTTAGATTCAATGCAATCTTAATTAAATTTTTGAACACTTTTCTTTTATTAAATTAGTTTAAATTTTTCATTAAAATTTGTGATTTGTCATCGAAATTGCGGCCCTGTTTTTCATCCTGACTAAAATCAGGATGAAAGTGGTATTAATTTTAAAAATAATATTATTTACGATAAGTCTTATAAATTTTGTTTATCTATTTTAATATAAAAAAATACGAGTTTATTTTATATATTTCATGATTTTTAATAAAAATATTTTTATTAAAATTATTGTATGTTTGAAGTAAAATAATCTTGTATTAGTTGTAAAATGATTAAAACTATTATTATTAATATTATTTTAATTTTAATTTTAGTCCTCAGTCAAACAGTGCCTTGAAATAATATGCGACAACAATAAAGAAAAGTTAAATCTTCCTTTTCTTAAGTTGGAGAAATTTTTGTGTGCACTGGAGCACGGTATACCATGCTAATTAGCGCACGATACTTGAATAAAAGTGGTTATGTTGTTCTAATTGACCTGGTGTATCGTACACCGGTGTGCGCAAAAATTTCTCGTGATGTTGCTGCATGTGTCATTTCATTTTATTGCTAGTCGTAGTCATGGCTAAATGTTCGGCTAATTTTGTTTCCTCATTTAATGTGATAGGTCATGATGGAAAATCTGATAGGCAACTCATCTGCTTTCACAAATTTTTGTACTTGAGTTTTATGCTTTTGCAAAGTCTGCCACTTGATTTGTCGATTACAAATTTTTGTTCGTCCTGTTTTGTACGCGTAGGTTATGATTAACGGATTTTAGTAGCACAGGCAGTTATTACCTCGTGGGGGGTGCCTCATCCTTTGCTCGTTAACCAGATCTCTGTAGGAGCTCAAGATTTTTTTTTTAGGATCGATCTGCTCTTCAACTAGGCCTGTGTTCTGGGACATGGAGTGGTTGGTTTTAACTAGTTAAAGTTGATTTGTGTTGGAGGAGCCTGCAAGTTTCATACAGCGAAGGTGATTAATTTATTTTTTTGAATGTTATGGTGGTTAATTCTTTGTTCTTATTAACATCCGCTAAATAGTTCTTTCTTTATGCCAGTTTTTGTTTCTGGTCTGATATATCCTACTTTGATGTTTATATTAAAATTATGGTGGTATGTGGTAGAATTATTGGTTTTGTTTAATAATCTATGTAGATGATTTTTTAGAAATGAAATATATATTTTTTAAAGATATAGGTAATGTATTGTGCATTATGATAAATTTTTTATTTTAAATTTATGTAAATAACGTGATGTTATTATATTGATGGATGGATCGTAGATTTTGCGGTACTGCAGTTTAAAGTTTTTTTTAATTGATTATTTATGCTTTATTATTATTTTGCTCATCACACTAGCAAGCATAATTTGTTCCGGTAGAAAGTGTGGTGGTTTATGAGGCGTTTGGTTTAAATGTCATGTTATTAAACATTAGTAAATTTTGTAATTTTTGTAAATAATTTTGTAAAATTTAATTTAATGATTATTTAAATATAATGTGTAGCAGTTATAATGTTAAAATATTATTGAATTAAATGATTACTTAGTTATGGCTTTGTTATTTAATTTTTAGCGTTCTTGCGAAGTCTGTTATTTCCAGTGTTGTGAAGGTTCCAACTCATTTGTGTAATTAGGGGACCCTCCTGGCGGCTCCTCTAAGGTTCATTTCGTTGGGGTTTTTATTTTTGTATTTTGTAGTCGTATGCAAAGTACTGCATCCCCAATCGTGGCTATTATGTCATAGGATAAGGAACCAAAATCTGGATAGAGAAGATAAATGAGAAAATTCGAGTAAAGAAAACTGGGAAGAAGGGAAAGTTTATTGTGTTTTTTTAAAAAATTAGAAAGTACATTGAGCTGGATGTGGAAATGTACATCCTCGTTAATTTGGTTTATGTTGTCTTGGTTTGGTTGCTGTTGTCATGCGTAGATAAAGGTACAGTAAATTTGAGGGTTGCCGGTTTTATTTTGATTTATTTGGATGTTAAATTTGATAAATTTGATTGCGTGACATTTATTATAAAATTATATTATTTTTTTTGTTATTATGATGTTAGCTGTTTAGGAATATATTCAAATCTTAGGGGTCTTTTCGGTGATGTTTGTATAGCGTTATAGTAAATAGTTAAGAGGGCTGCTATTAATGGAGCGAGAGCATGACAAGAGAGCATTGTTTTTATCGTATTACTGGAATCTTTGAGTAATTGAATTTCATGGAATCTTTGAGCAATTATTTAATAAATCATATAAATAAAGTACTTGCTAGTTGTGCAATTTTTTTTATAAGTTTATTCTTTCTTCCTATAAAATTCGTGTATTAAAAATTGTTAATTATGTGAATTAAAATAGTGTTTTTTCATATTAGCGTTTATTGGTTGAAAAAAATTATTTATTATTAATTTACTTTTTAAATTTGTGCTATGGTCTTAATTTTGGTTATTGGATCGAATAGAGTTTTTGAGGTTACAATGGTAATGCAAATAGGTCTAATATTTTAAAAAGTATAGATTTAGGCTACTGTGTTTGTGGTTGTGCTGCTGTTTAGTTTCATATCTAAAATTTATTGATTTTTTTATTGTTTTACTTTCAATTTATTTATCTATTATTCACATTAAAATATGTTCAGAGTTAAAGGGCATTTTGGTTAATATAAGTATGGCTATCAGTTGAATTTAATTGTTATTATTTAACTGGATCAGTCAATGCTATTCTAATTTTAGGAGTTTCTGTGTAATTTATTCAATAATTTATTTTTGCTTTGATAGGTCTTTAAGCTCTAAATGGCAAGAGCGCCCAATGTCTTTTGGTACCTTGGGAGGATGGTGGTTCGACTCCACCAAGACCCTGAATTCATCATTTTACATAGCTTTGTTTCTCGAAGGAAAGTTTATATAGGATTGTTATAAATATTCTTTTCTTTTTTGAAAAGCACAATTTATAGGAAAGTCTTATTTTTTAGAATCAACTTGAAGATTTGTTTTAAAATATTGACAATGATAATGAGTGAATCTCTTTTGAACTTGCACTCTTGTGATTTTAGTTGTCTCTTATGTGCTTTTAACGCCCTGTTTGGCGTGAGGATCAAATCAGTACCAAAATGATACTAATTTAAAAATCAATAATAATAATAATAAATATATTTTTTTAATTATTCTATACAAATTTTAATATAAAAAAATATTATTTTACTTCACATACTAAATAATTTTTAATAAAAATATATACTTTATTTCACATCCTATACAAAAATATTCGAATTGAGTATTTTGGTCTAGGATGTAAAATAAAATTAATTTTTTTATTAAAAATTATTGAGTATGTGAAATAAAATAACGTTCTTTTAATATTAGAATTTGTGTAGAATGATTAAAAATTATTTTGGTCCTGATTTAGTCCTCGCGCCAAACAAGACCTAATTCTTAATTTTTTCTTGATGTTCATGCCATTCGCTTGGAGGTCACTACCACGATCTTTGAGCACTGCTACACCCGCAACTCCGATCGTCTCCACTAAGCTTTTAAAGTTCACCATAACCTAGCTCAAGGGTGGGGAAACCTAGTGGGAGGAAGAATGCCAAACCAAACTATAAGAACTCGTGAGTTCCTGGTTCCTTAAATTGAGAATAGGTCATCTTGTGGCTTGTGAGTGAACAAACAATGGTTGTGATAGTCTCTAGATGCCATGCGTCTTCATATTTCGTGTGCACCATAATCCTTTACAGGGAGCCAACCTACTAAATGGGTTTGGAGTGGTAGTTAAAAGAGTTGTGTTTGTGTTAAGAGTTTGAGTGTCTTGGATGAGGCCCGTGGTATCTGAGTCCTCCCATGGCTAAAACTATGAGCCAGATCATCAAAGATAAATCTATTTACATCTGAAGATGCTTTGGCAAAATGAGCCAACTCTTTTTGACCGGAGGCAATTTGGGATCAAATCGACTCGACTTTAAATTTGGACATACTTTGAGTTAAGCTCGAAATTTTAGTTTCCATTTGAAAATCAGTCGAATAATAGCTCTAGTTAATATATAAATACTTTGAAATTTTGAATAATCGGTATCATAAATCGTATTGTATATATCTTCACAAATATTTCATAAAATCTTTATTTCAAAAATCTATGATTCCAGTGAGGATTTGCTTATGTTAGGCCTGAGATGATATATATATCATACTCAAATTTTAATATCAAACATATATTATAGGTATTTTAAAATATGCAAGAATAACTGTTTATTCTCCAGAATAACTAATTATTAATTTACTATATACCCTCATCAAATTCTTCTCCAACTACAACACTGGTCAAATTACCTACCACAAAAGTCTCTCTCTCTCTCTCTCTCTCTTATAATCATCCAAAGAGAGAGTGCGAAGCCTTAAGTCGCTTGGCTGGTGCAGTAGGTGGTGCTGGGTTCATCATTAAAGATCACTTAGCTAGTCTCATCCGAGGTGAAGAAAAAAGAATTCTTACAAATGCTTTAGTTATGGTGGAAAAATAGACTACTCTTTAAAGATTAAAGGCCATCGACAATGGCAAGTCAACAACCAAGGATATTTGGCTAGAGGGCAACTCCATGAAAGCATTTTAAATTATTTATAATGGATTGGGCTAATGTGAAGACACCTGAAAACAGATAAACCTAACTTTACAATATGAGAGTTATTTGATTCAATAGCTTGGAGTAGCGTAGCCAGAAGAAGTGCACTCAGAAAATGGTGGGGACACAGATCAGCATCGAATTTGATGGCTAGGATGACGTTATGTATTGAATCAAAATTCAAATTCAAATTAATTAGAGCTATTAGAGATTTTCATATTAGCTTTATTTAGATTTGATTTTATTTGATTTGATTCAGAGCATATCTGAAAGATTTAGAGACTCACCACATTTGGAGTTGATTTTATTTTATTGTAATAGAATTAGTTCCATATTTGCTTTTATTTATTTGATATTTTACTTTCTGCATTTAATATTGTATTTTTAAATTTCTACATGAGATCTCTCTATATAAAGAGGTCGCCTTACATTGTAAAAAGATAGAGTATTTTGATGAATGAAATTATGTTTGAGTTTTCTCAGAGCCTAGATCGGGGTTAAGGGGTCAATATTCCGATGAAGGAAAGGGTAAGGTTAGCCTTTGGTGAGAATCCTCAAATCAACCTAGTTATCCACTTTTCAAAAAAAAAAAAAAATCTTTCCCTTTTTTCAGCTCAATTAAAATCCAGGCTCCTTGATGTAAATTCCCAGCCTTCCCATTCTTCTTCTTTGTCGACTCGGGAATTACTCGTACGTCGCCACTGTCGCTCCGCCCGCTCGTCCGCCCCTGCTTGCGCCCGCCCGCCCACTCGCCTCTGCCTGCGCCCGCCTGCACGTGCGCCTGCCCTTGCGCCCGCCTCGGACCGCACGCCTGCCCACCCGTGCGCCCGCCTGCGCCTGCTTGCGAGCCCGCCCGTGCGCCCGTCTGTGCTGGCGCCCTCGAGCCGTTTGCGCGTTGTCTGCGCGTCGCCCTCGATCAGATCAGTTAATCATCGTCAGTAACTCTTCTCCGATTCAAATCGCTGGTAAATTCTTTCCCGAGCCTCACTAAGCTGATTGATTTCAACACAAATTATTCGTTTGACTTGAATTATTTATTTGGCTCTAATTGTGTGACCCGATACTTATTGTGTGTCAAATACTGTTGAATTTAATTGTGAGACGTCTAGCCTAAATTCCTGAACCTCGGATCTGATTTATTGAATTTAAATTGACGCCCTAATCTAAATTGATAAATTCTTATTTATCATACGATCTAATTTAATTTTAATTTTAAAATATCTTAATTTACAGGATTCAAAAATCTTATTTATCATATAATTTATCTAGAAAATATTTTTTTCTCTTAATTAAAATAATTTGCCAATTAATTTTACTAAATATAAATATAAAATATCATTGACATCTTTTTTCGTCCCGCATCACAAAAGGATTGCATACTCGAGCATATTATCAGCGTTATAATTTCTTTTTATTCCTATAAGATTACACATATACAATATAGTATCAATAGTGCAGTTGATATTTTAGCACACTATATTATATTAGGTAATTTTTATATTGAAAAAAAAATACCACTTCTCCTTGAATAAGGATGTCACTTAACCTTGATATAGTGTAGTACTATAGCTATATCAATTTTTTTTAAAAAATAATTTTATTTTCCTAGATTTATCTCTCCATCATTTGCTCTCCATTAATTTAAACGTTATTCATCATATTATTGCAACTGCCACTTTTCTGCAAATTTTAGACTTCACTTAGGCCATATAACTTTTTTTTTTCTTCTTATTTCACATATGCTACATAACTTTAGTACATCTGCTAAAACCTTCATTGTAAATCACATAATACTTTTGACCCCTTTTTTTAAGAGAACCCATTTTAGATCCTTCCAACAACATTTTCAATATTAGTATCAAAATGTCTAAAATTCAAAATTTGCTCGATTTTTGAACCAATTTAAAATTAATTTTACCTTTTTAAAATAGGATCATGAGCTAAAGTTTTTGAATCGAAGTCCATTTTAAACTGATTTTTAATTCGCTATGATTTGCTCAAAATATGAATTAAATTAGCTCAAAATTATATATATAATATAAATAATTTTAATATATATAATATTTTAAATATAAAAAAAGGAGAATAATTATTTTTTTTTTAAATCTAAAAATTAAATCCCCTCAATTATATAATATTTTTTAATATATTCAACAAATTTGAATCAATTCAAGCTGAGCAGGCTCTAATCATATCTATTTTTGAGCAAAATCGACCTCAAAATTTTCAATTTAAAATTGCGTTTTGCACGCTCAAAACAGCCCCATAACAGCTCTAATGTTAGGCCCCAAATTTCCAGAAATCCCCGTTTATATCCTTCTAACAACAATTTAAATGTTAGTACTTAGATCCTCCTAACACAAAGCATTAACTGAATAATCGAAAGTCCGAAGGTTCTAAAGTTTTTTAATCATTTTTTATAACTATTTTTTTAACCGTTTTAACCCAAACTTGAAAAGAAAAAAAGGAAAAAAAAAACAGAAGAATTCTTATATAATCATCATAATCTTATGAGACAAGAATCCATAATCTTTCAGGACAATTTCTCGCTCTAACCACACTGAAAGCATTCTGGCTTTCACTCAAAATTGAGCAGAGATACAGTTCAAAAAATGAAAAGATTGATCATAGACATCGAATTAAATTACAATTTCCTACAGGGCATTATTGCCACAGATACAAAAAACAACTTTTTCACCTATACCGTATCATTATCATATAGAAATTCTAATTGAAATCAATATTTTGAGCAATTTTCCTGAAAATTTATCAGTAGTACTTCACAAAAAGACTGGATTATACTTTATAGCAAAGGTACAAAAAGCTAGAGTTTCAGATAACGTTTAAAGTACAACTAGTACGATAAAAGAAACCTCAAACAGGAAAAAGTTAGCAACAAAGTAGATGAACAAGAAGGCAAATACCTCATTTTTTTTCATTCTCAAAGAAGCCTCCTCTTGAAAGTTCTGGTAGCAGACTGATAAGATCGTACGAGCAAACCCACGCCAATCCCAACGCCAAGGCATATACCAAGGCCAAGCCCTACACCCACCCTAACTCCGGCATTGAACCAGGAGAGCTCCCCATCCTCCTCTTCCATGTACTCTGATCTTGCGTAAATGCTGTTGTAGTCAATATCCACATCGTTTTCTGGAGCAAAGCCTTCATATTCTGTCACCTGAAAAATAAAATAATAGTAATGAAAAACTCACTTAAGCTCCTGTAGCAACACTGAAGATGCAAGGCGTGATCAAAGAAGTCCCAAGTATTGCGGGAGTTGCGTGTGTTGTGAAATTTTAAAGCTTTCTTTATTCACTTTATCGTTACATTGCATAATTACAATTTGAGTTTTGTTTAAGCTAAAGTTTGTAAATCTCTCTCAACCACAAAGTGTCATTAGCTATAGCTGGTCGAGACTCTAAATAGGTAGCGAAATCACAGGCTTTACGGCAATAAAGATAAACAACAGTGGATAACAATCATCGTTTGTAGGAATTACATGATCGTTGGAGCTATCCGTATATGGATCACTCTGCCAAAGGAATACTCCTTGGAGCTGAGCCGCAATCCATAACTGAGCTATGAAATTGAACCATTCACTAACTACGTAAGTAAACTTCCCTTCAACTAGCTGCCATGTGGTAACCAACTTACAACAATGTATAAATCTCGCCATCACACACAGGCTTGAAGTGAAAACCAAGTCGAAGTTGTCGCGGTCTCAGATTTATAAATAATTGTGTTTCAGATCTCTTTGGACCTTTTTTTTTCAGAATTCAGTACACAATTAATAAAAACGTTTCATGCCCATCTGAAATTGAATCACTTTTGAGCCACCACAAGCACTATGGTTTTCCATGTTTCAGTTTTTCAACATAAAAATATACTCTTTCCTCTATTTTTCATCATTTAATCATTTATTTCCTTCAGATCTCTTTATGCATGCATCATGAGAAGATTTCCCTCGCAAGAGATAAGACTATTTCTTGCTTAGGACAATTGTGTATCAAGAGAGTTAAACCCCACTCCATCGAACATTATCCCTCTGTAAGCACCAATAGGATTATTTCCTAAGGAAGGGACAATAGTTGACACTCCTATCTGATAAAGAGAAGGAGATAATAGCTTCTAGATCCCACTGGATGGGCAACCCAAAGCTTAGTTAGTACTTTGACAAGAATGTATTCTCATTTCTTTGAAAAATATTTGCATCTTGTCATCCTGAAATTGTTCAAAGCCTTACCTCCACAATTTGACACCCAACTTTACAAATCCTTCTTTATCGGCCATTCTTGATTACGTCTAAATTTAGAATTAATTAAAATTTACCCAATTTATTTTACAACAATGGCCAATTCTTCGTTACAGCCTAATTTCATTTCTGTTGGATTTTTACTGATTCCCACCCTAGTAAAGGAAATTACCTTGGTCTAGGGTTTATCATGGAGTACATCATCAACACATCCCACTACTCCCTCCACAGAGAAAGTGGTACGTCATAATTTGTAAGTTAAAAAGTAGACTGCTAAATGTACGTAAGTAATGTGACTCAGACAAACATCGCAGCCACAAGAACTTAGTCCAGGATCTTTTCCTTTGCCAAATTTTCATCATGAAAATAAGAATGTAGTCTAGGTTCTTTTCCTTTGCCAAATTTTGATCATGATAATAAAGAACCTTGCGCTTCAATATGTATTCATCCTCCACTTCAAAAAAGGTCATTGCATTATCTATTTATCTTATATTGGATTTTGATCATTGGGAGAGAACTAGTTTTGATAATGTTTGATGTTCAGTTTCAAAGATGGAATTGTGATTATCTGATTATCCTTTTTAACATTCTCATCTTCTTGCCGAAAACATTTATCATAAGAAACAATGTCGTTGTGTCAAAATTTTGAATTCTGTGGTGTATCAATGACATTGGTTAACAACCCCAATGGCAAGTGACAGATTGTAACTACAGAAATTTTCTAAGAAACCAAGAAATCTACTAACATGATCAATTACAATCTTCAATGGAATTTCTGTTTGTCAAAAAGGTCTGGAAAGGGCAACGCTACACGTAAGTGGCCCCATGAGAACGAATGCATACAAGTTGGATGAAGGGATTTATACAATATAATGTTCATTGGAGAACGTAAAAAGAGATGGGCAGGAGTATATGTTCACAAGCTGTGAAAACACTAGCATAGTATGATTCAGAGAAATGAATAAATGACAAACAGCCTTAGGATATCACGAGTGATTTCTTACCCTATCTAAAAAAAGAAAATAAGAATAATGTACATTGTACAAAATAGGTGATCAAGTTATCAAAGTCCATAGGAAAGAAAAATAGTTTCACAAAGAACATGAGATGACAGGTCCTATAATGCATCAACACTCTTCATAATAACAAAAAGTAAAGATTGTGCCTAAAATGGAACTCACAGGCACAGCGCCTAGGATTGCAAGTGAGCTTACCGTTAGCAACAGTGAGAGTGAGCTATCAAGTACACGGTTAGCTTCCCTTTTGCTTGAAGTTACAGGCTAAGGTAGCTCCCCAATGGAGAACATGAGAAGTACTCGTAGTTTTTTATATTTAATTCCATTTTTTCAGGCATTAAAAATAATTACTCAGAATTTTCATCACAATTCCCCTAATAAATAGAAGGCTAAACCAAGTAAGCTGGTTCAGTATGGAAGCTGGGTAATAAGTACCTGCAGAGATTCATCTGGCAAGACTCTTTTCGGTGCTCCAGCTGTGTTATTCTCTGGAATAGCATCTAGAGCCAATGTCAACTGTTTCTTCTTTCGAAGGCCAAGCTGCAAAGTCTTGGTCAATATTATAGCAGAGCCTGAGAAACTGCCAGCAACATAGACCTCAATGGTGGGCAATGCTGTCTCTGGGCTCACAGATTGCTTACCCTTCAAAAAGTATGAGCTACCAGACATTACTGGATGACATTTCATACTCCATTTTCTAGTGTTACCATTAGGTTCCTCAGTGAAGCCATTGCTGTTTAGTAGCTCCAAAGCACCTGACAGCAGTAGATTTTCTCCGTCATAGACCTCAAACTTCACACTGCCAGTCATCCTTACACTGTCAGTGCCAATAAAAGTAGCTTCTTCTGAATTCCTATCAACTCTATCCCTTCTAAGTCTTGAAGAAACAAGATCACTATTAATGCTACTTCTACCATTTACTTCAAGGACAGTGGCAGGATTTAGTGGAATGTGGATAAGATTAAGATGCTCAGGTGTTGAATCATCCACCTCACAGTTGCTTAGCCTCACATAGAAAACCTTCAAATCAAGCCAAGGTGACCGCCTGTGATTGTATAAAGTATTCATGATGATATCTCTTCCAGTGATAGACAAGGAATTATAAGGAGACACCGCCAAAGGAGGGAGACCCAATTGCAAGAAATTCACTGCACAAGTATTGATAGGCAGGAAACAGAAAACACTCCAGTGAAACAACAGCCCTGCATTGAGAAGCCAAACAAGTTGGTCATACTATTAAGCAATTATGGAATTCAAAGGAATCAATTAGGAAAAGATACAAATCTAATAACTAAAATAACAGATACAATCAACTGGCATTTATTGCATATCTAAAAGATCCATGAATCAACATGCACATAAACATAGATACATTTTGGTTCTAAACAAAATGATCATTTTCAAGTAGTGCAAGTAGCATTCAATTGATCACAAATTTAGTTAATATAAGTTGATATGAAGTATCAATGCCAAATAAAACCTATGTTAAGGCAAAAGGCATGTAATTTAGCTCTAAGACCCCATTTGGTTGGGTGAAATTTTAGCTATGGCTAAAATTTTTCTCAACTAAAAATCTTATTTTATTTTAAAAAAGTAAAATAATATTTCATATTTCATCCTACAAAAATTCTAACATTAAACAATCACTTTATTTCACATCCAACATAATTTTTCATATAATTAACTCACTTTATTTCATAAACATTTTTCCAAAAATTTTTACAAATTTTTCCAAATCATTTTTTCCTCTTCAGCCAAACAGATCCTAAGAACATATAAAACACCAATAACAAGGCAAGTTGCAGACTGTTACGCTGTAAGGTACAAAAAACTATCACATCATTATCAATGTGAAAGTACTGAGATGAAAGGACTAGATTTATCAAGACTCTAAGGCCTTGATCAATTTGAGGTTTAAATTTTATCTTATAAGTTTAATGGAAAAAAATAGTTTAATATTAAGAAGTGTGTAAAATGTGAAATAAAATTAATTCTAATATTCATATTTCTGTTAGATGTGAAATAAAATTGATTTTTATAATTAAATTTTTGTTGTTCTAAAAAAAAAACTTGAACCAAATAAGGCCAGCATACAAATACTAAGCACAACTGAGTAAAAACATCCTAACAAGCTAGCTCAAAAAACACATCATCCCTTGCAAAAAAATGGTAATGCAGCATAAAAACCAAGTTTAGACCAAATAATTGAACTCTTTGTTCATGCTTCTCTTTGCCAAAAAGATGACTTAGATGAGGAAAACCTAAAAAATAGAAAAAAGAAGTACAAGGTCCAGAGCCTAAGGTTAGAAGAAGAGCCCTCTTCAGAGTCTCATGTTTAAGACTGTTTACACTACAAGCAAATCCGTGAAGTTCAATTCTCTAATTTTCATTACTAAAGAAATACCTCGTATAATCTTATCAGCGCAACAGTTAAATCCAGTTCAAGGAAGGTCCACACACCCAGAAGATAAGAACGGAACCAGAAAAGAAGAAACAAAAGGCGATGCGAAGCTGAGATAGATGCCCACTTACTGCCCAACACTCTATTAGCTATATGCAATATATCCACAAACAATATATGTATGTTTCAAATTTTTGAGTTAAAAGCAACAACATAATAAATTTACGGGAAAGAACCCACCAAAAGAGCCGTGAAAACAACAGAGAGCCGCAGCCCTAGCAAAGAAAATCAAATCTCCCAGACACATACCTGCTACCTTTGCAACCACTGAACATTAACGCAATGAAAAAATAAACCCGATCATATCCTTTCCCCCTAATCGGAGAAACCACATACATTAGCTCTCCAGATTCTCTTAATCCCGAGCCATATGTCACGCAAACAAGCAAAACCCCACTCTCATGTCTGTCAACATCTCCTTTCTGCGGCCACAATTGATCAACGTGGAGCCCGGAAAAAAAGGGAAACGAAGAAAATCGAGGGAATAGAGCACCAAGAACCACCACTCAGCAAGATTACACAATCCAGAACGAGGTAGAGACGCCTCCACCAGTCGCTTTCTTCACCCAGCGAGAAGACGAGTCGAGTGCCCGGGAAGGGGACGCCTCAGCTCGTTGGAGCTCCGGCCCGCACCAAGAAGAAGAATACACTGATGCCCGCCGACTAGCATCATCAATCTCCCGGAATTCCCCTCCCCCCCAGTTCTGAATTTGTATCTGCAAGAGGAAGTTCCCCTGGGGGCCCAGCAAATGGAGAAGAGCTCAGAAAGACAGTCCCACAATTCACGAGGTCCTCAGGAAGGGAAAAATTATTGAGTACGGACGTATACCGTTTCGGATGTCTAATCAAGGGCACCACATATGCCGGACTCAGCTGCATGGCACACGTGGCGCCCTTTGATTGAGTTCCGAATGGTGCGCCATCCGAACCAAATAACTTCTCGAAGGAAGGAGGGGAGGGACCGAGGAAACGAGCGCACAAACATCGCCACGTGCGACACATGCGAAGGTCCCCCTCGCTCATAGGAGAAGTTATTGGGTTCGGACGGCGCACCGTCCGAAACCCAATCAGAGGGCACCACGTGTGCCATACAGTTGGGTCCGGGCACACGTGGCACCCTCTGATTGGGCGTCCGAATGGTGCATGGTCCGCACCCAATAATTTTTCCGCGCATAGCTCTTGGCTCAACGAAGAGGAAAACGAACACGAATTATTATTCAACTTAATTTTTTTTAGATAATAATTTTATTCTCCTGTAATGCAAAGTACCACTATCTAAAAAATAAAATTATTATCTAAAAAATTTTAGAACTTTTTAAACTCTGGAATATTAAGCTTCCTTGTTGGCAGTTTTTGTTTTGGGATAATTACCTACATGTCACACCATTTTGCTTTATTTATGCGTTACCCATCATTTTTAGTTAATTACGCTATGCACACTCAAAACATTATAAAATCTTACATACACACACTTTCACTTGTTTTCATTATAGTGAGCAATTATAATTTTCCAATAACCTAATTATAGTTAGGTTACAAAAAATTTGAACCGTTCATCATATTATTTTAAAGATATTTAAATATATTTTGAGTAAAAATCTTAAAACTTTAATGTTTAGGTTATGGTAAGGGAAAGAAACATCCGCGACGTGAATTGATTTTAGGACATATCAGCACTTTAGTGTGACATCGAGGAAGAAAAAAATATGAACTATTAAAAGTAAAAATATAATTTTAATGATTTACTAACGAAATAATTTTTTTTAAAATAAATTTTGACTAAATTTTAACTTTTGTGTGTGTATATAAGATTTTATAATATTTTGAATGTGGATAGCGTAATTAACTAAAAATGGATAGGTAACGCATAAATAAAGTGAAATAATGAGGCATGCAGGTAATTATCTCTTTTTTGGGTTTCTTTATTATTTATCATTATTTACTTATTTTTCACTTCTTTGAACTCAATTCAGTATTCTAATATAAGATAATATTGAAATTTTAATTTTTGTTATCATTAATTGATAATGATAGATATCAACTTGGGAAAAGAACTCTGGAGGAGAATAGTTTAACAAAAGTATTGGTAATAATGAAAAGGAGAGAGAGAATATCAAAAATAAAAATAAATTAAGGTGGCTCAAAGAAATTTTCTTATATTCAACTGTCAACTCAACTCAAAAAATTTATTAATTGGAGAAGTTTCTCAAAGGTTAATTATAATCTCTCTTCTAAAATAGCCAGGCTCCTCACTCTTATGCATATTTGATCCCTATTAAGAGAGGAATATATTTATATGCACTCTTGATATCAGTTGGAGGGGATAGATAGAATATTCGTCTGTAACTGCCAAAGTAGTGGGCGTTGTGGCACCTATAAATGGAGCAGTGGACTAATGATTACTAGCTTGAAAACTCATAAGATGCTGTCAGCTATTCTTCTTAGATCATGTCTATCAGAAATGTAATGATGATGAAAGTTTCAGAGATGAGAGGACATACCCTGCTACCAGAAATATACGATGATTGTCAAAAGAGAGTTAAAGCTTATGGAGTAGTGGAGCAGGAGTAGGAAAAAACTGTCTTGTTGGCGCTCAAATGACAGGGGCGCCTGCTATTCGTATGAGCTGATATAAGGAACAAGTACAAGGAGCCTATTATAAGTAATGGAAGGCACCTCACATATGTTGAAGTTATTCTTGAGGCTCTAACATTTTGAACTCCTATTCACTTATAACTTTCAGATGAAAGAAAAGACAAAGAGGACATGCGAATGATTCTAATGAAATGCGCAAATTTCTTTGTAAACATTAATTAAATTATAATTTTTTTTTACTTAACTCGAATAATAGTTACTTGATTAAATTAAGGGTCAAGTTCATCAAGGTAAAAATTAAAGTGGATTTTATTTTTGATAATAATAAAGTTGAATATTTGAGTTTAGCCAAACTCGGCTAAACATGATAAACACATAATTTTTGCACAGATCTTGATTATTGATTTTAGGACCTTAGTTTAACAAGTGGGATGACAAAATAAATTTTTGGACTACTTCAAAAATTTTAAACTGTCAACGTGTAACTTCTTCTTTTGATTGTGAGCAAAAAAGACCAAAATTCTCCCAAAAATATATCACTTTAATATTTTATATTAATTTCACATTATATAAAATTTTAAATATTAAATTTTCAATTTTATTTCACATTAAATATATATTTTATAATACAAAATAATTTTATTATATATTTTAGAGACATTTACATACAAAACACTTCATATCACCATATTTAAATATCAAATATTTCTTTTTAAAAAATATACGTCACACACCTAAAAATTACACTCCACACACTTTTCTTACACCCCACTTTTTTTCTAAAACTGCAGTGTAATTTTTTAAAAATGAGTATAATACATATAATTATGATAATATAGAGTGGTATATAGGTAATTATCTATATATTTTATTTATATTTCAATAAAAAATAATTCTATTTTAGTTTTGATATAATTTTTAATAATAAAATAATTTTATTTCATATCATAAATCATAATATTAAGGCCTCATTTGGTTCAAATTTTTTTTAATAAAAGACAAAAAATAATTTATTATTTTAGTTTAATATCAAATAACTTTATTTTAATATTGAAAAGTGTAAAGATATAAAATAAAATTGATTCTAATATTTATATTTATGTTGGATGTGTAATAAAGTTAATTTTTATAGTTGAAATTCATGTTGATTCAAAAAAAATTCTCAAACTAAATGAAACCTAAAAAATAATTTTTTTTCTCTTTAATCTAAAATAATTTAAATTATACTAAAAATAAATTTCAACCAAATTAACAAAGAATTAGCTCAACACAATAGTTGAAATAGCCATTACTTATAAAATTTAAAAATTATAAATTTCTCATAAATATTTATGTGTATTTACATAAATTAATTTTAACATAATTAAAATTAAATTTAAATAAATATATTTTTTTATTAAGAACCGTAAAAGTTGTAAATTGAAGTTAATTATTATGTTGCGGCATATAAATTAAATATTTTTTTGATATTTATGTAAAATATTTTAAATATAATTCGCATGAATACGCTGCCACTTCTCGTGAATACGCTACCGCCGGAACCAATGCAGCTCTACGATGCCCTAACATGAAGGTCGATGGTTAAATGATGTAATCAATGAGTGGAATTTTATTGAGATTTAACTATGGTTAAATCTTCTGATAGAATTTACTGTAGGATGTGAAAAAAAAAAAAAAAAAAAACTGTTTTAGATGTGATATCTGTAATATTTTGAGATTTATAATAAAATCTGTAAATTAACTTAATTTCTGTGTCCACGATAGAAATGTCCCAAAATTATATTATAAGGCTAATATATATTGAAACAGAAGGTTGGTGTAATCCCTAAAATTAAATTTAATCTAACTTAAAATTAATAGGTACAGTAAATTTAGTAGGCATAATAAAATATATACCACTAAAATATAATTATTTTATATATTTGATACTAAAGTTTATAATATTATATATTAATCAGTAAAATTATATTAAAATGACATCTTATATATAATATGTATGTAATAAAAATAACAATTTTCATATAATTTTAATGATTAATAAGAAATATTAAAAATTTAAATATTATATATATATAATAGCTAAAATTTAGTGATATGTATGTAATTATTTTAAATTAATAATAGTAACTATCAACAGTTGAATGGCTAACTATCATAAAATAAAATGAATAAATGTATATGATTCATGCAGAAATTTTTAAAGAAAAAATCATCTAAGACCCGTGTTATCACAAGATACGTAATAGCTTAATAAAAACCATAAAGTCAAACACAACCACAAAAAATAAAAGCAGCAGCAATAAAGAAGATTTTGTTCGCCTTTATTTTATGATAAGATATGTTTAATCTATTGAATGAGACATATAAACACAACATTTACGGAATATCACTCCATCCAATAAAGAAACAAAAATTATCCATAAAGTTGCTCCGCAGGCAAAATCATCTCAAAATCACGTAACACAATATGTCGTAAAATAAAATAATCCTCAACAAAAAAAAATAAAAAACTACGAAGAATTTTCACTAAAGAAAAATAATAGAGAACTAATGTAACACACACAACGATGAAAACTAAGGGGGCGTTTGGTTCAATGTTATCTCAATGTTATGTTATGTTATCTTTAGAAATTAATTATTTGGTTTAATGACATCTTTAAATAACGTTACAATTAATTATAAAAATGCCATTATATGATGACATCTAGATGTCACTTCAAATTGGGCGACATCTCAAGATAGCACCATCAATTTGTCATTATAATGCCAATAACTTCCAACTAAACAAAAATAATTTGGATAGCATTTATATTTTCTAATATCATAACATTGAACCAAACAAATGTCTATTGATGAATAACAATGACATTTAGATAACATGACATCTAAATAACATTGACATTGAGATAACACTGAACCAAACGCCCCCTAAATTACATCCAATATATTTTACATCAAGGTTTTTTAAATAGCTAATTAACCCTTTTTTCAGATTTTAATTTATGCATTGGAGATTTATTGGAGAATATTATATAGGGGAATAATAAACAACTTGCTTCTTAAGTTGATAGCATCATAATCTAAAAGAAAGCAAGCAGTGAAAGCGATGCCAACCTTTATCTCCTTTTCTTTAAAAACAACACGTGTAGAGAGGGCAATTCTGTGGCGCACGTTATTGCTCGTTTTATATTGTCAATTGAAAATTTTATGTATTAGAGTGAGAGGTTCCCTGCTTTCATTGTAATGACTATCTGTGATGATTGTAACAAACTAGCAAACCAAGTTTGAATGAAAACGTGACCTTTCTATCAAAAAAAAAAAAAACTCGTGAAGTGGATGGACTCAATCTATTTGTGTGTTAGATAAAACATTAAGAATTTAATATTTGTTCAGGTTTTGATATTTACTTACATGTTATAGTTATGAGGTCCTTCATTTTGATCTAAGCAAATTAATTCAAACAATGCAACAAAATTATCTACTAATGAGTTATACCAAAGACAACTCTCATTACAATGGATAGAGGAAAAATTAAAGCCACAAACAATCATTTCCTATAGTTTTATTCAATTCGACTCATTTGACACCACTTGTCCTCATTACAATAAACTTATCTACTAATGTGAGTTCATAGTACAGACAAATTTCATTCCGACGAAACTTCATAAAAAGGTTTTTTCCCTACACGTAATAGACGCCTTAGAATCCATCTAATTGTGACAAAAGTGATTTTTAAAACGAGACCTTACATAAGCGTCAACTGAACGGATGGACGACAATGAAGTACTCAAAGAAGAAAATGTTCGACTCAATTAATTCAACATCACTTAGCCGCATGAATTTCAATAACCTAGAACAACGAGTCAAGAGATTAAGAGCTACACTAAAAAGGTAACAATGAGTCCTCATAAAGCTGCATTGGTCAGCCATATCTATTCCATAATCGTTGCCTAAATCATCTCTAGGTCAACTGTGTTAAGGAATATAATAATTTGTGCTTACCCTAACCCATGCTAGTGGGCACCATTGCTACTTTGGCACAGGCAGTCATAAATACTAGAGAAAGTGTAGAGAAGGGTTTCTCTCCATCAACTATTATAACACTTTAAAGGACACGATTCTTTACACTCTCCTAGAGGCTTACAAAAAGGACGTGTAATCCTACATATCTCTAATAAATGATTCCAAGCTTTGAATCTAACTAAAATTCTTATGTAAATGATTCCACATAGGTAAAAAAATTACTTTTGTCTATGTGGCATCATTGCCGTATAGGTGCTACATAAAAATCTCAGCTGAATTCAAAGTCAGAGTCATTTATTGGGGCTACAAGACATTTCTCAAAGAATAATATCTTAGAGGATATTATACTACATAAGAATCTTAGTTGGATTCCACAAAGGGTTAATGTTCACTGATGTTCTACAAGAACATGTTTTCTTCTCTACACAGAGGGGAAGTATATTAACAACCTTCATATAGCATCAAAAATTAAAAAGATGAATCATTTACATAAGTTTCATAGCTTAATGTGAAAATATTGGATCAATGCCCAAGAAAAGAATATATATAAAATGGAGAAGAAAATTAACCTATCTCGCTACAAGCTCATATTTTACACCAAGTGAGTTCACAGTTAATCACTTTTTTTTTTAATTCGAGAGCATAATAAGATTTTGTCTTGGCGCTCTATTGAGGTACTCGCAGCTGTATCATCAGAAGTAGTTGCCATTGTTAATGCCATTGTTAAACCCCAATTCTCTTTGACTACTCAGTTTTATGATCAAGCTGTGTCCCAATTGCATGCGGACTTGACACTCTCCGCTCATTTTAGGTTAGTGCTGCAGTGCCTAACTGTTGAGTATGCTCAGGATATTTTGTTGGTTGCGTCTTTATCAGGCTATGATCAGTTATTCTCATTGGCTGAATATCATGTCATTCTTCATTATCACTTATTGATATCTGTGTTTGCTGAAGATCAGTCTTGTCCTATATGTTACAACAAGCTTATAGATATTTGCGGTGATCATGTTATGGATATAATAAAAAATATCCAAGAATATTTTCATGTTATTACATATATACCCCCTCAATTTTCAGCTTTGATACAATGCAGCTAAAGCTTTTTAAAACCTTACCGAGTTATGCTATACATAATTAAGGGATACTAGGGCTTCAGCTCGAGACCTCTGACTCTGGCTCTGATATCTAAGAGTATAAGCTTATAGTCAATAGTTTAGAAATAATTTTATACTGTTACAAGAAGAACTACTTTACCTATACTCTTGTTTTCTAATTAATTTTCAGTACTTAATAAGAGTTTCAGAAGAAATCAATGGAAAAGTTCAATACGAGAGAGCTGAGCTGACGTTGCTAGCTACATATAACATACTTATTGATAGTTATATAATTTCTTGTTTAGTTCATACACAAGTTGGGCATAACTATTTTTTTTTTGAAAAAATAAAATAGCTTATACAATTCTCAATACATCAACTAATTTTATTTAATTAATATTCTCACAATTAACTAACTTTATTCCTCATTATATAAACATATCTCAAAAAAAGATTTAAATTTTTTTATAAAAAAATTTAAAAAATGGCCATGTCCATTTGGGCATGAACCAAACAGGGGTTAATATAATTGACTTGCAAGGTTTGAACTTTGAGATGATTGCAAGCCCTACATCAGCTGCAGTATATTGCTTGGTATATAATAATTTGTATCCTACATTTGACTGAAGCTTCCTTTCAATACCTTATGTACAGTGTAATTTTTAATACAAAGTATATTACAATTTACAATAATACTTTTTTTTTTCACTATTCCATCTTCACCCTAAGTAAAGACTTTTATGTGAGAGAACTATAAAAATTATAAAATCATTCCTACATCATAAATAGTCCACAAGTTCAAGCTTTTAGGCCAGTTGATGATTAGAAATTCAACATTAAAACATGTTTGTGGATTCAAGTTGTGATGCATACAACTCAACAGGTTAATCCCCAATACTTCCAGGAGTCATTTTAGTTTGTTCACTGGATGAAAATGGATGAGATCCCAAATAGCTCTTGGCCCTGACTAATGAAAATAACGGAAAATGACTTCAACTAAACCTTACAGTTGCAAACCTAGTTGTTTGATTTACACCAACCTTAAAAAGCATGCATGAAGAATAAATAAGAAAACCCTCATCTCATTTCTCATCAAAATATTTGACAGAATAACCAAAAATGAAGGAAGATAACTAGCAACAAAGGAACCATTGTAATACCTCATGGCAATCTGTTTCCAAGCTGATTCATGCAAATGAGGAGCAGGCACACGAATAGGGTACCTTCCATATGTATAAGAATGAAGAAAAATCATCATCAAAAAAATCAGGTGTCAATCCTCCACATCTCGCGGCTCAGGGAAGATATCCTTCGAAGGCCGCCGATGGGAGAATGAATGGTCCCCGCCGCTCCCCTGCGATCTCACCGTCGCTGACCGCTTCAAACTCCGACCACCCTCCCTCGCCGGCACGGAGACCGACGCCATCTCCGACGAACTGTGCCTCCAGCTCCCGAAGAACGCCGCGTTCCATGAGCTCCGCGACGAAAGCTTCCCCGATCCTGAACTCATATCTTCTCTCACAACCTTCAATGGATTCTCCAATGCCTTCAGGATGTGCTTCATCAGCGGTCGCTTCGAAGGCTTGGGGTTCAGGCAAGACCTGGCCACGATCGCCATGGCCCATACTTCCTCCAAGAGGTCATCATCCACCACAAGCGACGGGTCGACGATCTTGGTCACGTGATCCATCTCGTAGATGCTGATGTAGCGCAGCGTGTGGTCGAGCCACTCGTTGGAAGAAGGATCGCCGGAATCGCTGATCCCCAGCTTCCCCGTTACCAGCTCAAGCAGGATTTTTCCAAAGCAGTATATATCGTAGGAGCACAAGGCTGGTGGCATCCCTGTAATAAATCAGCAAAAAGATGGGTTAAATCAGAAGGAAATTAATTATGACATATCAGATTGGAAGGAGAGGTAAATATATATATACCATTTGTGTATTGATCAGATGATCTGCAAATCACAACAGGAAAACATTTATTAGAATATTTTCTGCTAATTAAAAGAACATGAATAGAACATATTAATATTGTTTGCTAAAATTTTGAAGACTCATTCAATTTATTTAGTGATGCAGAAAGAAATGAACCGTCTAGCTAAAAAAAAAAAAAATTGTATGAAAGAGAGATTTATTCTAGGAACGGTGATGATATCTTAGACTCTCTTCGTCTGTAAGTCATTTTTAATAAACCCTAAACCCTAAATTCTAAACCCTAAACTCTAGTAAAGACATTGGCTTCTTGTTTTATAACAAGTCATTTTTTTATAGTTACAACAAGTCATTTTTTTTTATAGTTACAACAAGCCATTTCAAGTAGATGATTTATGCATAACATAATGGATCAACGGTATTTCATTTGGACTACTATCTTGTAATTGTAACTAAAATCTACAATTTGTTAATTGTTTAGATTCATAAGAGGTTATTGTTGGCTCAAGGTGGCCCAAATGAATAGACACTTATCAAACTCACAAGCCTAAATCACTGGACAAGAGCCAACACTCTTGCATTAACACATCAATTTATTGTTCATTATCTAATATGGGATTAAGGAAGCATTTGGTTCAATGTTATCTTAATATTTTGTTATATTATTTAGAGAAAGTAATTGTTTGGTTTAATGATATCTATAAATAATCTTCTATTAGACTATAAAATTATTAATAAAAAAATGACATCTAATGTCATGACATCTGGATTACATAACATAACACCAAGATAACAACGAACCAAACCCTTTCTAAGTCCTATGTGTATTCTACAATTTCTCCTCATAAAAGAATTCATCCACATTAAATCCACACTCTACTCCAACTAGTCATTTTAATTTGTCAACTGCGCTCATACCAAAAACTTACCCAACTATCTTGGTTGCACTAAGTGTCACTTCCTCTTAAAATTTTTACTCAACCATAGTACAATGTGGCCAACAGAAAGGGAGAATAAACATTTGACACCACTTGATAGAGAAATACTACTTTGGGAGCCAGCCTAATATACAAATAAATGAATATTCATCTAATCCAAAAGCCAAGCTAGGCTAACGTGTATGGTCCAATACTTGTATATTAACATGTCAACTTATTCTTATCAAACATAGGATAATTCTTATATGGACAATGACAAAATGGAGATAATTTCGGCTTTTACCTTTTAAATGTATCACTTAGATATGCAATTTGTTAAATTTTTCAACTATGTATTTCCATTAATGACATTATTTTTTATGAAGGTATCATTTTTTTACACATGATTTACTTCTTTATCGGTCAATAAAAATAAAAGAAAAGTTTGCAAATAACGATTTATTGATTCATGGATAACTTTCTGTTCTTTACATATTCTTTCTTCTTTCTATTTTATTTCATTCTCTTATTCTCGTTCTTTCGCCCCTCTTCTCCTTTTATCCACTCCTAATCAATCTGAATTGTATAAAGGTAGGTTGAATATTCTAACTTAATGATGAGATCATGATCCACTAAACCGTCTAAACCTATATTTTTAATGACAAAGATATACCCAAACCTTCTAGATATGTAAAGAACCGAAATTGAACATACTACTAGAATCTACTCAACAATTGAAAGAAAAGAAAACTTACTGTGACAATCTCAAAAATCTTGAGATGATATTCTGGTGGTTGTCCTCATCTTGTGTACAAACATGGCTCAAGCTTCCGAGCCGCACCTCAAATTTATCATCAAGAAGTATACTGCTTGCTCGAATATCTCTGCATCCGAAGGACTTTAAGTCACTATTTACATAAGCAAGAAATTCTGTAATTAAAATGATAGGCCTAACAAGACATGAACTTTTCCAGTAATTACCTATTTAGTAGAAGTTCCAGATAGTTCTATGTAAATCAAAAAGGTTGCCATATTGGATAACTTTTGAGCCACTAGATACACATAACACTTAACTCCTGTTTATTTGATAGTTCAAAATTAACTTAGTTTAATTTTAAATAAGCATATCACATCACATATAAAATTTAATATTAAAAATTAATTTTATTTCACATTCTACATACATTGTCAAAATAATAACTAACTTATATCACATCTCTCACATATCTCAATATAATAACTAACTTTATATCATATCCCTCACATATCCTAATATAATAACTAACTTTACTTCACATCATTTAAAACTTTTAATAAAAAATATCTCTATTCAAATTTAATTTTAACCTTGTTAAAATTAAACCTTACAAATAAGCCCTAATTAGAGTTTGTGCAAAAATTTTGATTTTTTTGTAAGTTAAATTTTGGAGAGAAGTTGCTTGTAAGGTACACTAATTTATACCTAACCATGCAAATGAAAAAGAGAGATCCATCTTCTTTTTACATGGCAAAAATAGGGCTGTTAACGATTTGATCTTGAGCCGATCCGACCTCGGCTCAAGATTGAATTGAAAATTTTTGATTCGATCTAGAGAATGAACGACGAGAGTTCAATCCGATCTCAATTCCAGCTAGGTCTGGCTCATTTGTTATCGATTTAAGCTTGATCTGAGCCAAAATCGATTAGACTTTCGATTAATTTTCGATCTTTTATCCAAATATATGTATAAATATTTTTTTTATTTAATCAACTTAAACTATGGCCATTTGTTTTGATCTATTATTTAAAGACAAAAAAAAAAAAATTTACAATAAATATGATTTAAATGATTATAGAGAAAATTCTAATGAAAGTTTAATGAAACCTTCCAGTAGACTACTGAAAAAAACTACATACTAAATCTAGTTACATATATAAATATATATATATATATATATACATATATATAATATTTTTTTATTTTTTTATTTTTTTATTTTTTTAATCGATCCGATTTCGAGCCATCTCGATCCGATTTCGAGCCATCTCAATCCGATCCTATGCCGGCTCAAGATTGGATTGATAGATTTTTTGAGCAAAAACAAATGGTTCATTAATTTCGATTTAATTTTCGATCTTTGATCTTCGAGCAAAATTAACGACCTTAGGCAAAAATGGTATAGCATTTTCAATTTTACCTTACTAATAAATGGTTGGAAAAAGGAAATATAAATCAAGCAAGTAATTTACTAAAAAGCTCAGAAGTTACTGTTCATTACATCAACTAGGATATGATAAATCAAGTTATGTATTTATAAATTCATTAAAAATGCAGACATTGCCATCTTACAAGATATTGAACCAGCTAATTTGGAAGGAACCTTACAAAATAGCCGCGAAGTATGTTGCCTTGTCACGAAGAATATGATTTACAAGATCTAATTGAGCAATTCTGAAGATGATTAATATTCTAGGAATGAGCTTGCAATACTTGATTCTCTCGTGAATTAAAATTATATGATAGTAATTTTTATGAAGAAGTTTAATCTCTTATGAAAATTGTAAAATAATCTATATTGATTGGGTCTCTGGTGGGGACACGATGCTATCAGACTGTTGATTTATTCTAGGCAAGGTCTATACTTGATGTTTGAGATCTCGCCACGTAGCATCTATTTGGATGGAGGATTGATATCAACAGATTAGGCAGCAGGTGTGATTAGTGGCTGATTAGTTGGATTGAAAATCTCCATTTAAATCAATTTATTGATTTTAATAAGAATCTTTCAAATTTTGGGCTGATTTCATTTGTTTCCTTTCCTTTTTTTAGATGGGGGCATTTGAAATGTTGTAATTTTATTTTTTTTGTATTTATTTCTATAATTTAAATTTCAATTGTAATACGCCTATATAAAAGTATGAATTAGTATTGTTTATTTTTAATCCTGAAATAAAATTATTTTGAGTTTGAATATTGTGTATTATATCCCAGTGAAGAGAAATATTTTCAATTTGGGTGAGAATCCCTAAATACCTTTAAAAATTTTAAGATATTTTTTCCAGCTTTTCTCACATTTTTAATCTATCATTTCAGCTTAAGAAAAATCCAGGCCCCTCTTAATAATTTCCCCAGCCCTAATCCCTCTTTCTTCTTCCCTCTGCTTGGCTCTGGAGCTCCAGATACCGTCGGATTCGCCGTGCCCGCGCTTCGACCGCGCCGGCCTCACTCGCTTGGTCACGCGTTCACCGTTGATAGGTGGGTCCGCCAGCCACCGGTGACACCCCCCTCAGCCGATCGCCTACGCTCGCCTACGCCAAACTTCACCAGCTGCCTTTTGTCCGCTCAGCTCCCCGATCACCACGCGCGCTCAATCTCGTGCGATCGACACTTGGCGGCGAATTTTGCCACGCCACCCGCTAACGATCCTGGTCTGCTAGCCCGCCCCTCCCTAAGTACCGCACGGCAACTCCGCCTATTCCCTCCCTCCCTGTGACAACACGGATCGACGACTCAAATTCGTACGCATAACGCCTCGCTGCCGACGATTGAACGTGGCTGCCGTTGGTCACCATTGGCTGCTCGGCGATTTCACTGTCATCGCCGAACTCAGTTTTCCATTTTCTTCTCTCATGCGCTAGGCTACCACCGCGAATCCTCTTTTGGTTCTCTTCGTCTGCCGTGATTCATCTTCATGGTAATGGGGTCTCTCACCAAGGTAACTTTGAAAACCTACGGAATATCTTGAGTATTTTGGGAGACCTTGTGGTGTTATTTATAATCAAAACTACTTGATTTGCTCACCCGTGTGATCCAAGGTTTTAAAAATCGGACCGGACCGGCCGGTTCAACCGGTCGAACCGTGAACCGGTCAGCCAACCGGTCCGGTTTAATTTTATAACCGGATCCGCTTAAAACCGGCTAGAACCGGCCTAAAACGTAGTTCAACCGGTCAACCGGTGAACCAATACGATTGGACCGGTTGAGTTTAAAATTAAAAAAAAAATCCTAAACCCTAGGTCCTTAACTCAACCTCCGTTCTGCAGTCTCTACTCGCGCGACAGTCGTGAACTTGCGATTACCCTTGCCTCGCACTCTCTTCTCCAGCCCCCATTCCGTCGGAATGATTTAGTATTTTAGTATTTTAATGATATGAAATGATGAAATAATTTAATATTTTAGTATTGATAAAGCATACTATTTGTTCAGATCCTTTAATGATATATTACATATTATACTCAAATTGTAGTTTGCAAATATTTTGTAGGGTTATTGTTACTTCGATTTATTTGAAATTATTATTTGGGTTATTGACACAAGATATTATTTATTAAATTCAATTGTTAAATATTTATTTTATCTAATTATTATATTGGTGTGTGAATAATATATATCTCAACAATATTTACATTATATTTTATAAGTTTTTTTAATTTTTACATCATCCCAGTTCGACTTCGGTTCGACTATTGAATCTTGAACCTTTCAGTCTATCGGTTCTGAAGCCGGTTCGATTTTCAAAACCTTGGTATGATCTGAACGTTATTATGTGATTAAATTATTGTTGGATAATATTTTGTTGTAAAAATATCTCTTACTGTGTATCCTAGCTCTGATCTGTTGAGATGAAATTATCTTAAATCAATTAGCAAGTTAACTAGATATTGTTTGGACTTATTTCTAAATATTTAAAATCAATTTATTTCTCAAATTAATAATTTTTAATTATTGTATAACCATCATCAGCAAATATTCCTAAACAATTTTATGATCATTTGTTAAAATAATCTCTAATTAAGATTACATTACGCATATCGTCCCGCATCACAAATTTTCAGCTCTCTCAAAAGTAGCATTACATTTGTTTGAAAATAATAAATTGATGTTGAATTGAAGAAAAATAATATTACAAAAAGACTACCTCATAGCTATAAGGCATGCAAGTTTTGAGGTGTGTGTTTCATTAGATTAACTTTAAATTGAGACCGACTTATCTAAGAATTGACCAAATCAACAAGGATAGAAACTCACCACGATGAATGTTTTGGAATAAAAGAGAGGAGGGAGGAGTAAAATAGAGATCAATCAGACTATTAAATTTCTGATTACCAATTGACCTAAAATAGATGTTGTCTCAGGAATTCCAATAGTGCATTAAGTAAAGAATATTTTCATAAATTTACGAAGATATTTAGATGACAAAAGAATGAAGAATTTACATGCCAAGTATTATTGCAGATCTTTTTTTGTTGGTTGGATGAGGGAACAGTGAGTTTACATCTTGTTTTATCATATCAAATTGGAAAACTACATCCATTATCATTGGTCTAAAGAAAAAATCTATTTTGAGAGAAAAAATATACACAAATCAAAGAAAACAAAAAAGAAAATAGAAAATTACCTGTGAACTAATGGTGGCAGGCACTCGTGATGCAGATAACTAAGAGCCTCTGCAACACCAGTAGCAATTTTCAATCTTGTTATCCAATCCAATGACTTCAAGCTCTCTTTTCCCACTGCAATCTTCCTATAAAGAGCACTGGACAAGTCGAGATGTTTCATCTTTCTGTAAATGAGAAACTTCTCATCCTCATTCTCCAAACAATGCCCTACAAAGGGCACCAGTCTTTCATGCGAATAAGGTCTAGCAAAAAGATCCAGTTCCACCAAGAACATTTCCTTCCTCACAATGCTGACATCCATCCTCTTCACAACGACAAGACTTCCATCTTCCAAAACACCATTGAAGATATCCCCGGAGTGTCCGTGCTTGATGAGATTACCGTCGGCAAAATCCGAGGTTGCCCGAGCCAATTGCTCGTATGTAAACACTTCCCCTGTTGCTGAGAAGCTGACTCCTCCGACAGGAAAGGAGCGGTTATTATTCACACTAACCTCCCTCTGCTCAGTTGAATGTGTTTTGCGTTTCTTAGAACAAATCAGAAGCAAAATTACCAGTAAGATTAGCAGAATAGTCCCGCCAACAACTGCTGTCACTATATACTTCCATGTGTTCTTGCTATTAGAGGAACTGGAGCTGGGAATTGAAGGAGGAGAACTCACAGGGCCTTCATAGGGTATCCCTCTCTCCCTGTAGAACTCTTCACATGCAGCCTGGCTCCTCTGTTTTGAAGAATTCAGAAAGCAATTTGATCCGATATAGAGAAAAATCCTACTAGTATTTTCCAGAGGGATTGAACCTTGGAAGTAGTTATCTGATATATCGACAGAGTTGAACCTAGATAGGAGGGCATTGAATCCGGAAGAGATTGTTCCATAGAAAAGATTGCTGGATAGATTGAATGCCCTGCCGTTGAAACTGGAATCGATGGCTGGGAGCTCAGGCAGACTGCCAGTGAGATTGTTGCCGGACATGTCGAGAAACAGCAGCTTCGGGAAGGAAGACCATATTGAATCTGGAAGCTGGCCCGAGATGTTGTTTCTCCCAAAGTTAAGATTTTGCAAGTTTCTAAGGTTTTTCAAGCTGTCAGGCAAAGATCCAGTTAGCGAGTTGAAGCTTAGATCGAGGGAGATGAGAGCAGAGAGGTTCCCGAGTTGAGGAGGAATCGATCCGGTAAAGTTGTTCTTGGCGAGAGTCAGGGTTTTCAACTCCGGAAGTGATCCTATCACTGGGTTGAGTGCGCCGGAGAGGAGATTTGAAGAGAGGTCGAGGTAGGAGAGTTTGCTCAGAGCCGTGATAGCCGTCGGAACGGCGCCGGAGAGTTTGTTCAGAGAGAGGTCGAGAACGGAAAGGTTTGTTAACTGACCGAGCGTGGGAGGGATGCCGCCGGCGATGGAGTTATCTGCGAGAGAGAGCACAGCGAGACCTCCGGCTCCGGCGAGGGAGAAGGGAATCTCGCCGGAGATGGAAGAGCTGCGGAGGTCGAGGACGGCGAGCGACGGACTGAGGCGACGGCCGAACCAGTCAGGTATGGGGCCCGGAAGAGAGAAACCGGTGGCATTAAAGGTCGCGAGTCGGGTGAGGTTCTGGATCCCTTCAACGGCGAAGCGAGGGTTCCGGCGAGCGAGCCGCGTCCGCCGGAGCCCGTGGAGGTCGAGCGATACCACTCGTCCGCCGGCATCGCAGCCTACGCCGGCCCAAGCAGAGCATGGGTCAGCGCGCCGCGGCCAGTCGCGCGCGCGCAGCCCCAGCGAGGCCCGGAGGCTGTAAAGCGCTGCAAGATCGCCTGCAGAGCTCAGGTTCTGCCCTGCGGCGAAGGCGAGAAAGGCAGCGGCGATAAGCAGCAGGGGAAGAGCGGTGAAGCGGCGGCGGCGGAGAGGCATGACGGTGACCAGTCGGTCATAGGACCCATCGCCACAGTGGTCGCCGCAATAACCGCATTGCCTGTCGACAGCTTTCTTGCTGTTTTGGTGAAATAATTAATTCGATTAAAGTTGGGACAGGGTGAGGAAATGGGAAATAATGCAGTGGTGTCTTCAGCTCCCCGCCCAGAAGAAGAGAGAGAGAGAGAGAGAGCTGCAAACTTTGAAAGCTTGGAATTAATGAGCAAAAGGAGAACCCAACTGCCCTAGAAGAAGAGGAAGCCAAAGAATTAATGAGATGAATCTAATTAAAGAGAAAACGAGAAGAAAAACAGAAGAAAACGAGGGGGAAAAATTGAATACTTCCACCTCCAATGGCTTCGCTGGAGGGAAGAGGTTGACGGGGAGAGCCATTCTGAGGGGTGAGGAAAGAAAGACGTTTGACTGCGAATGGGGGGAGGGAAAGGAAGCAGCCAAGGAGAAGATGAAGAACGCCAACATCCTTGCGTTTGGCGCACCGATCGGACGGCCCATTGGCACTGGCAACTCTACACGTTGATAAAAACATTGATTCTAACGTTAATAGCGATGTAATCAAGTTGAGTTCCAGCTGATGCTATTTCAAATTTTATTTTTTGTAAATTAATTCAAATTATAATTAATTAAATTTTTAAAAATCATATCATGATTAATTTGATTAAGATTAATTGTGAAATTTTGATGGGATTCAGTGCTTTAGTACATGTTATTGTTGTTATTATAATTATTTAAATTTTGAGTTAAATTTTAAGTTTATTCAAATTTAATGATCAGCCTTATATAGTGCATAATTATATTTCAAATATCAGAATTATTATAATAAATAATAATATTAAAGCTTAAAAAAATATATATGCATATAAATAATTTAATTTTTTAAATATATTTTTAAGCAATAAAATATCTATTATCTTAAATATATTAATAAAAGGGTAAAATATTGTTTAAAATTTGCAGAGCCTCAAAGGTCATTCACAAAATCTAAGAAAATCCAAAATATAAGAATACACTTATGAATAATATGAACATCTATCTAATAAATTTTTTTTTAACTGCCAACTTTAAATTATTTATCGATTATGCACAAAAGAATTTTTTGCATTAATTTGTAGTGTCACATAAAAAATTTATTTAGATTCAAAGTTAGGAATTATTTATTCAGGTTATAAAATATTTTTTAAATTTTTTTAATATGAAATTTGTTTTCAATAATTTTGAGAAGGACTCAGATAAAAAGACTGATATTGGAAATTCTTTAATGGCAAAACTACCCCCAACCAATTTGCAGGTTATCACGATTCACGTGAAAGGCGGCGAAAGTCCTGGGAGATTGGGGTTTTCCGTATTTCAGATCAAGAAATACCTAATTTTTAATATTTTATATCTTAAATTTGTTTCATAATTTTTAAAATTTTAACCAAAGTCTATCTAATTTAAGTATTAAATTATTTATATTTAATTTAAATTTAAATTTTGAATATATATATATATATATATAATTATTTTTCAAAAAATTATATTATAAATTTATACATAATGTTTTAAAAATTTTATTTTTAATCTTAGTCTATTAAATCTAAATTTTTAATTTGTATTTTAGTAGATCTTATTCAAAATTAACTAATAAATTAACATTTTAATTTAAAATTGAATGTAAAATATACATAATATTAAGAAATATTATGCAATAAAAATTATTAAAAATCACTCTTTTTATACACGTGTCAAAAAAAAAAGGAAAGAATAGGCAATTAAATATTTCTGATTTCAAATCACAAATAAAGTAAATGACATATTTGCGAAAAAAAAGAGGAATAATTACCTACATGTCACATTATTTAGTTTTATTCATATATTATCCATCTATTTTTAGTTAATTACGCTATGCTTACTTAAAATATTATAAAATCTTACATACACACATTTTAACTTATTTCTATTATAATGAGTAATCATAATTTTTCAATAACCTAACTATAGTTAGATTACAAAAAATCTCAACCGTTCATCATATTATTTTAAGGATATTTAAATATATTTTGAGTGAAAATACTAAAACTTTAATGTTTGGGTGGCGACAAAGGAAGGAGACATCCGCGATATGAATTGATTTTAGGACAAATCAGCGCTTTAGTGTGGTATTGAGGAAGAGAAAAATATGTACTAATAAAGATAAAAATATAATTTTAATGATTTACTAACAGAATTTTTTTTCAAATAGATTTTGATTAAGTTTTAACTCAAGTGTGTGTATGTAAGATTTCGTAATATTTTGATTGTGTATAACGTAATTAACTAAGAATGGATGGATAAGACATAAATAAAATTTTATTCCTTTCATTATTTTTTAGTAATACTTGAACCTATAAATCCCCGTAGTCTGGTGCCCATTAAATTCAAATAATGTAATATTTATTTGGGTAAATTAAAAAAATATTTATTTGGGTAAATTGCATATGGGCACTGAGATTGAAAAGAAACTATAAACTGATCCAAATTTTAAAATAACTTTAGGACAAGTCCCTTAAGAAAGATTTGTACTAATACATATGGTTCCAACTGTTACCGTCAAATTAAAATGAAAGCGAATGATTGTTTTACTCTTAAAATTTTCACGCCACCAGTGACAATAAGTTTATTTTAGATTTTAAAAAATAAATCTTAAGTAAAGAAAATAAACTTGAGTTACATTAGAGATTCAAAAAAAAAAAGAAGAAAGATTATAGAGATTGTGAGAATTAAATGAAAAATATTTTTGTACATAGAGAAAATTCTAACAACCATCTTGCTTACATAACTAGGGCTACTAACTATCTAATTCTGAGCTAATCCAAACTCGGATTAAGATTGAATTAAAGGTTTTCAATTTAAGTCAATCTGAACCAGAATATGATAAGAAGAGGATGATTCGAGCTAGGTTTGACTCATTTATTATTGATTTAAGCTCAATCCCAGTCAAAGCCAATCTAAATTTCGATTAATTTTTGATCTTTCAGTCAAAATTTTTAATAAGAATATCTTTCTTTATTCAATCAAATTAAATTATAATGTTCATCTCGATCTAATGATTAAAAATAAAAATATATATAATAAACATGAATTAAAGAAAGATTGTAAGAAAAATCTATTACAATCATATTTAAAATTGAATTGATAAATATTTCGAGCCATGCTCGGACCGAGTTGATCCAAATTCCAATTACTGTATGTTAGCATTTGGTTTCTTGCTTGATAAAAAATTAAAGTTGAAAAAATTGGCATCTTCACAAGATGATTTTGGTGGGATTGATGATTCTCTATTGAGAGAATGTCAATCATTTCTTCTACCATGCATTGGAATAAACGATCCCATTTTTATTTAAGGATAAATTTTATTTAGATCTTTGAGGTTTGGTCTGCATTTCAGAGAGGTCCACAAACTTCACATAATTCCCTAAGATGATCACCCTATCATTCTAATCTTTTCTATTGGATTTTTCACATGCCATTATTGAATCCTAATTTTTCCCTTGTAGTAGACTTCCCAAGTTCGCAAAAGCAAAAAAACAAAAACAAAATGGTGAGAGCAAAGATTTAATCGTACAAATTATATCTTAGGATGAAAATTTCAACAGTAAAATAAACAAGATAAATTGCTTAAAAATTTTACAAGACATCTTTCAAGTATGATCCGTATTAGTACATAAATCCTCTATGTGTAATTTGTTTTAGCTCATAGGTCTAGTAATTTGATTCTCATCAGTTAACATAGTCTTTATTGATATAGGCTGTCTTTGATATCATCTGATGATCACTCCTTATTCTCTTCAGTCACGAGAGTCACAGGTCCACCAGCTTCTGCCTAGTTCGTTCTTGAACCACATCATATTGTGAAAAGTCAGCTCTGATACTATATTATAGTATCCCGTCCTATAGTCTTAAAATTAAAAATATTAGAATATAAACTTCCTAAATTGTTTCTAAATAATGCACATATTTACTGAACCTATAAATATCTTCAATAGTAATATAACTCCTCAAATAACAAAATTATTATTTTTTTAAAGGGCATTTGGATTAATATTATTTAAATATTTACGTTATATAAATATATATTTATGTTTTTTTAATTATCATTTATTTAATTTAATATTATTATATTAAAATAATAATAATAACAAATCAATAAAATAGTACATCTCTCAATCAATTATAATTAGAATAGTATTTATATGATATTTAATTTTATGTAATATTTAGATATCATTTTTGAACAGTTAGGCCCTGTTTAGCTAGCATGAGGACCAAATCAGGATCAAAATGATACTAATTTAAATAATAATAATAATAATAAATAAATAAACTTTTTAATTATTTTACATAAATTCTAATATAAGAAAATATTATTTTACTTCACATACTCAATAATTTTTAATAAAAATATATACTTTATATCACATCTTAGATCAAAATATTTGAATCGAGTATTTTGGTTTAGGATGTAAAATAAAAATAATTTTTTTATTAAAAATTATTGAGTATGTGAAGTAAAATAATATTTTTTTATATTAAACTTTGTGTATAATAATTAAATATTATTATTTATTATTATTATTGTTATTTTTTAAATTGGTATCATTTTGGTCCTAATTTAGTTCTCGCGCCAAACATGGTCTTAATCTTGTAATATCTTAAAATATTATTTAAATATATTATTAAATTAAATAATTTTTTTAAAATGCATGACATAAACAGAGCATCACATTTTACTTTTCTTGGATAGAAAAATAAATTGATTTATATATTTTCTCTCCTTCAATGCTGGTGATTTGACAATTCATGTGATCCCTAAGTTAGTACTTAATTTCAATTAGCTCAAAAAGTCAAACTTGTATCACAAAGTTAGAATAAAACAATTAAATTGAAAGAAATGTTCAACAATTAAATTGAAAGAAATGTTCTCATCTTCAAATTTAATTTCATATTGAAAAAGATATGAAAACTTCATCATCCAGGGAGGAATCTTTTCCTCAGAATAATTCGTGTTAAAAAAAAACTAGAAGTCAAATTTGTCCAAATTTTTTGAGTCAACCGGACCCTGCCGAAGCCAAATGGCTCAACGCGCGCCTACATCGATTGGATCGCTCAATTCAGTTCCGCAACGGACGTCAGTCAGCGGACTCAACGAATCTCCACCCTCCAAAGCAAATAATCTCCAAGATCCAACGGTCTAAATTATTTGAGTCTACTGCCGACGCGGAGAATCGAATTCATGTTAGTTTGAAATTAATTTGATCAAAGTGCCACGCATCAGTTGAATGAGTTATTGAAAATGGCCTACAGATATTAATTTTATATGCCAATTTTTTAGCATATATATAAATATCAAAATAAAATAATATTTTTTAATATAAGTGTGTTATAGCTTAAAATTATTATTGTCAATCTAGCAAAGTCACGAGACATACTTGGATATTATAATATTATCAAATCGTCTTCGATTTATGGTTGAATCTAATCGATAAGATCCCGTTTGTCTTCAAGTTAAAAATTACCTAGTTTAATTTTAATCTGACATATCACATCACACATAAAATTAATTTTATTTCACATCCTCTACACATTACTAAAATAATAACTAACTTATATCGCATCCCTCACATATCTCAACATAATAACTAACTTTATTTCACATCATTCATAACTTTCAATAAAAAAATATTTCTATCTAAATTTATTTTTAACCTTATTAAATTTAACCTTATAAACAAACAGACTTTTTAAGATTATTTGACTTATCTTTTGTATTATAAATCTTAAATAATTTGTTTAATAATATTATTGTTTAATTCTTTTGAGATTTCTATGTATATTGCCATTCTTTTATGTGGGACCCAAAGGCTAGGGTATGTATTGGGTTGGCATGTGAGTATAGCTCACTCCAAAATCAAGTGAAAGGCATTTTAAATTTTTTACTCAAAATAATTTTCTATTCTTTTGGGGACTTCTAGGTGATTGAAATGGAAGAGTTCAAGCAATAATCTTAGCCCAAGTCAATTTGTAGGACAATAAGTCGAGTTTGAATTATGTTTGTCTCGATTAAAATTTAATTCATGCTCATCCTAAATTTGACTAGTTATTAGAAATATCATCCTCCAAGTGGATGGCAATCTCAAAGTTCACAAGAAATAGGCGAATTGACATCTAATCCTTCTAGTAATTACCATTTATTATATAGATTCTTCTAATTTGAATATTTACAATTTAGTCGCTCGCATTTTTATATTAACCGAATAAATTATTTATCTTGGGAATACGTATAAATAGAGCTATCTTCTATAATAATTTACTTGACGTGAAAACTCTAATGTAATTTTTTTTATTTAGTTATGGTGCACTTCTAGCCCTGGAATACCTTTTGTCCATTATTTCTCATTACATTAATTATAAGTTTAAGATTCAATAGAAGAACATATTTCTACATAAGCTCAAAATAAACAAAACCTATTTACAATTTAACTTTATATATCTTATAATTTGAAACTAATTACTTCCCTTGGATACTCAAAGAATTAGTTATGACAATTATGTTTAGAAGCTCCAAACTTTTGAATGATCATTTGAAATCTTGTTAATTCATAATCACTCAATTACTCATATATATATGTATATATATGTATAAATATGTATATATATATATCAAATTAATTTAAAATTTACTTGATATTGTATGTGCATTATGTCTAGATTCATAAATGAATTGATACTGTTCCAAGTATTATTCTGTTAAATTTTATTTATATATATAATTTTAAAAATGTCAATCTTGAGTTTTAAATTTTTTTTCAAATATATTAGTTTCAAAAAATCATAATATTTATTAATGTATATTAAGACAAAATGTGAGGAAACTAAAGAGAAAAAAAAAAAACAAATAGGCAGTGAAAGAATATTTAAGTGAGCAGTATAGAGAGAATATAATACAAGCGAGGAGGCTAAGTCAGCAATCGCGGCACCATTACTCAACTTGAGTTCCTCAGGAAAACTCGAAGGAAGTTAATAACAAAAATATAATATGATTTTCTAACAATCAGTTACGTCATTTTGCATTACTTCTGCCTTTACTATCTAATAAGAGATATAGTGGAAACCAAAGTGATAGTGTCTTTTTGAGGTGATCAAACAACTAAAGTATTCGGATAAGTACAACCTTTTTTATCTTCTTTTTGCTTTTAATCAATTAAACTATACTTTTGATGCATATATAAAAGTTGAAGACTCGTGAAGTGTTTTAGTTAATTTTGTAAAGAATTTTATCATGACAAATATCTCAAATAGAACTTCTCAAAAAGATCTGATCAAAAAATTCTTTACATAAAAAATTTTGCATCACAATCATAGCAAAAAACATAGTGAATGAGCACATAGATACTACTTTCGAGCTAGGCAACATAGCTTGTTTGGGTGTCTCCCAAAATTTAGCAAAATATTATTTTAAATTTATTATAAATTTTAACAATTTTATTTCACATGAAGCACAAATTATAATCTTAAAAATCAATCTTATTTCATATCTAACATAAATTTTAACTTTTTAATTATTTTTATTTCACAACTTATACACATTCTATTATTAAAATAAATTTCGTTCTCATCAACTCTGCAATTTTTTACATTTAGATAGATGTATAGATTGGACCAAATATTCTCAATTATAATATTTTCTAAGTTTGCTTATCTAATGTCAACTATATAAATTCAACTTCTAATTAAAAAAGTTTTATCCTATTTTATAACCTATGATTCAATATCCAAAAACTACTCTGTTAATATAGATTTAATTGCCAACCAAAGATTAAATATCTTTTATTCACTCACAATCAAACTTCTTTTTTAGCTAAAGAAAACATTAAAACTCAAATTAAACTTAAAAATTTTATGCTCAAACATAAACTCACTTGCTTAAATCTCCAATCAAATGACCAATTGGTTACAACTTGTCAAATAAAGTTAATATATAAAGGAGGTTAATTAAATATGAATATATATATATATATATATATATAGACACACACACTTAACAGCATATATTGTACATAATATTTTCTATGTAATGCAGTACAAATACTAGTATAAGATATAAGATTAGTATTTAAATCCATTTGAAAGTGAATAAGGGCTTGCTTTCATTTTTTTCTATTATGAAATATTTTACATGTTGAGTAATAATAAATTGATCGAGAAGTCCTCTAGGAATATTCTCATCCTCATCTCCTTCGTATTTTGATTTCAATAAAATTAGAATTAACTAAGATAGACTTTATTATTATGTTGCTAATATAAAAAATGGAGCTTGGGGTGAGAATATTCATTTTGATAATAGTTTATATCTGAATTTAACGTTGAATTTCAGCCGTATACGTGACATCTAAAGGTTTTTCAAATCCTAGTTATTTATCATTGTGTTCGATATTTACTTCATCTGGTATGATATTTGACTAATCATACTTGTTTGCTTTTGCAGAAATATATAGCTATTATAGACGATATATAGCTTTCTACCAGTTATATCAACCATGATATTTGATTATCCATAGCTATTATTGTCCTCAGTTCAGTGGAAACTGCCACGTCAGCATCCTGTTTACGTAATTCTCATTGAAAAATCTTTTGTATCACTTAATTGGGAGTTGCAGGTTCCCAGTCACCAGTGTGCCCTTGCCGCTATGAATGGTCTTCTTGAAGCTAACAATTAATAGTGTTCCGAATAATTATGGTGAGAAGTGTTGCTTGAATTTGAACCCTAATCATTGTCAACGGTAAGCACAGTACCTACGGATTTGACTTTTTAATTGGACAGCGATTAATTATGAAGTCAAACAGCGGGCAATTTTGACCTAAGCCATGTCGATTATCTTATACAACTTTTCTAATTTCTTGAGATCGTTTATTATTGGTAGCAATTTTTTTTATTTAATCAAACTATTTTTATTCTCATTTTCAGTTCATGGATTAAGCCTACCATAAATACTGGCTCGAAATCTGATCGATCACATTTTGATCGACCCAAAATCTGCTCAGAGTTAATTGGGTTTGACTTCGAGCCGGCTCGAGTCGATTCCAATCAACTTTAAGCAGATTTCAATTCATTTTCGAATCGGCTCAAAAATGAATCGAATCTCTTTTTTTTTTCGAGCCGATCTTGAGCCGGGTAAGCTCAACTCGATCCAGCTCATGATCGGCTCGATTTATAATATATATATATATATATTATATAACATTTATATTATATTTAATATATATGATATACATATATTTTATATATGTATTTTAATTGAAGCCGATTTCGAGCTGAATGGAGCCGAACCTACCCCGACTCAAAATCGGCTCAAAATCATTACCTAGCCAAACTTTTAGCTCGTTAGCCGGCTCGTCAACATTGGCATAAAATTTAAATTGAATATTTTATATATAAATTGAGCTCTTATTTAGTTAGAGCTCACAGAAAAGGGACAATTACACATAAGGAATGTTAATTATTTGAATTTACAAATTTCACTTGTAAGTTCAATACAAACCAAAATGCACAAATATTTACATTGAGCGCACAAAAAATGAGTGTGAAACCTCTTTAACATTTAATGCATTTTGAGTGTAACAATCATTAATTATTAAAATTACGGTGAATCCTAAAATTGAATTAAATAAAGTGTTTAGCTTAAAATAGAATAATAATTGCGATTTATTTAATATTTTACACAAATTAAAATATTAAAAATTAATTTTATTTTTGAATTTGTATACTTTGTAATAAATAATTAATTTTCAATATATAGAACAATAACTGGATAGCAATCCTCAACAAGTTTGACTGGGTCTTCATTGGCCCATGCCCCATTTAACTTGAGAACGATCATCGAAGTAGTAAAACTTTTTGCCAAAATTTTAAAAATCATTTTGATATCACCGCACAATAAGAATAAAATAAAAGTAATCTTAATATTAAATTTTATGTTAAATATAACATTAAATTAATTTATAATATTAACATTACAATATTAGAATATAATTAATTTAAATTTATGCTAAACAGATTTATCATAAAAATTATTTATTTATTAAAAATTTTAATAAAAATATTTAAAGAAAAAAAACCTACATTTAATTTTCATTTATTTAAAAAAAACTTATAATAAAATATCAAAAAAGCGATTTATAAAACTTAAAAAAAAGACTTTATACTACTTATATTAAAATTATTCATGACATATATTAAGAAACTATTATATATATTCAAATACAAAAAAATTTAACTACAAATTTTTTTATTTCAATTAAATTACACTAAAATTCAACTTTAAATCCACATCTCTTTACATTAATTATTAAATTTTTTATTAAAAATATTTTTTAAAAATTGTCTTGGTGTATATTTTTTTTTTGCAAATATTATTCTCCTTATTGATAAAATTAAAAAAAATACTCAAATAAAACTTAAATTATAAAAAAATATAGATAAAAAATTGAAAATATAAAATATTAGTAATTGTAGTGGAGAGATAATTGTTCAAATGATAAAAAAAGAGCGATTTAAATATCTTGAATCAATCATACAAAATAATAGTGAAATAAATAATAATATTATTAATAAAATTCAAATAAGATGAATAAAATAAAAAAAATATTAAGAATATTATGTAATAAAAAATTTCCATTCAAATTTAAAAATAAATTTTATAAAATAATTGCAAGAACAGTGATGTTTTATGATATTAAATACAGTCTTACAAAGAAAAATATATAAATAAAATAAATATTATTGAAATAAAAAATGATAAGGTGAACAAGCAAATATACATAAAAAAATAAAATAAAAAAATATATCTACAAAAAATGACATAATCTTAATTGAGGATAAGCTCACAAAACATTAGCTTAAATGATCTGAACATATAACTCATATGTTAATAAAAACTCTAGTAAAGCAAGTTAATTATTAGATCTTATTTATGTAAAAAAAATTTAAAAACAAAAAAATTTTGTAGCTGATCTTATCTAGTGAGATAAAAATCTAATTTACTATTGTTATTGTTGTATTAAAATCTATATAAAAAACGTAAAATATAATTAGGAAAATTTATAATGAATAGATTATTTAAGCCTTCAACTAAAACATTAAACAGATTTTTCTCTCATTCGATTAGAAAATTGCTAGCACACTTGCTGGTACACTTACCACATGTTGAATCAACTGCAAGACATTATTGATGTCTCTATACCCAAAAGAAGGAATTTCAGAAAGAGTACTTTACCCATGGTGGCCACCAGACCTCTTGGGTTCGAACCCATCGCATGCACCACCGTCATACCCCAACACGGCTCCAACGAGTGGTGGCATACTGGCATCAGCTGCTCGCCGGACTCCGTCGACGCGCCAACACGGCTCCAACGAGTGGTGGCATCAGCTGCTCGCCGGACTCCGTCGGCGCCGTAGAGCTCCAAGCAATGAACAAGAGCCCTGCGGATCAAGGAATCTCATGAGCCATCACAAAACTATTGTTTTATCACAACCAAGTACGTAGATAGAAAAAGAGTAACCACTTCAAACATACAAAATGCCTAATAATAATGAGAGAATATTCTTGAGGCTGGCTTCAATTTATTTGCAAGTTCTTATATCGCAATCATTAAATGATTCTCACGATTCTCATAGATCTCATAAGAATTTTAGTTAAATAATAGGAAAATTTACATTTTTCACCCCCAAATAAACTTTTTTAATTGGCGGCACAACTTAAGTCAAATATGTGCAGAAGGCACTCTAAACAAAAGTTAGAATAAAGGTGCTACCTATAAATTTACATTTAAAATAGGTTACAGTGGAGATGTTGTTTGTAAATTTACATTCAAATTAGAAGGTGCCGTCCGTAAATATTGAACTTAGAAAATACTACTATCGCGAAAAGGTGTTGACTGCAATTTTATTATTCCAGAATTAATTGTACCTAAAGGTTATAATAATCTAGTATTTGCACTGCAAAAATACACGAAAAATAGGGGTTGAGAAGATGAGCACCAAATGAAACCACTTTTTTTAAGGTAAATTGCTTATAGGTCCTTGAAGTTCTATGATTCTTATATGTGTATCACAAATTTTGAATTTTGTAGGAAATTTGAATTGTTAGATATTATTATCACTTGATCCATCTACCTAATAATATATTATCCATGACTGATCCAACTTGACTAAACATTAAATTGTACACAATAACAATAACAACCAAGCTTTTATCCCATTAAGTGGGATCAACTACATGAATCCTTTAATTCCATTACACTCTATCAAATAACAATTCATTACTTAGCTCTAAGTATATAAAATCATTTTTTATAGTTTCTCGTCATATATGTTTTGGTCCTTCTCTTTCTCTTTATATAAGCAAAATTTAATAATTTAACTTTCTTTATTAAAGTTTCTATCAGCCTATGAATTATATGTCCAAAAAACATTAAATTGTATGCCTCTACAAAATTCCCAAAACATGTCCCAAAATATACCTCACAATTTTGTGAACTGACAGATAATCCTAATATCTCACAAACCTATAAGCAATTTACCATTTTCTTTTCCTTCCAAACACAACTCAACATGGATAGAATTTTCTTCATACTAACTTATCAATCTAGAATGTAGCTTTGCTACAAGTGAATCAATGAGAAGAATCCATCATGACTAGTAGATATTCAATCTTGAAATGCAGAAGATTACATGATGTACGCATATACAATAGAGACAGAATAAAAAGAAAGGAAAATATCATTTGAAAGATAATAGAAATATTGAGCAAGCAAGATGCAAAGAATAAATTTAATATTGAACAACAGTTACCACTAAAGAATGATACTGTTCAAAGTTAATACCAACAAAAGATAAACCCTGAATTTCTTATTAAAAAAATAAAAGATAAACGTATTTTAACATATTCCACTTAGCACCATGCATAAATAGCATGAGAAACAATTTTTCAACCTTACACATCACGCATACAGCTAAGCATTAGGTTCAGCTCATGGAATGCTTGATAACACAAAACACAAATCTGAATCCTAGCTCTTTTATAAAATAGCTTAAGCAATATATCTATCCATAAATATATATACATATATATGGGTAATCCTGTGGTCATGAAATAGCCCCACAAAAATCAAAATGTGTCATCTGGGTCTCTCCCATCCAAAAGTTTTTCCACAAGATCTTTTTTAATGGATTCCATTAAGTTGCTAATTTAAAATATTAAAAACATTTCATCAAAAAAAAATTAAAAACACATATTTAAGTATTAAAAATATTTTTTAATATTTATAATTACTACTATAACTTCAATTTCTCTCTCTATATCTTATCCTACAATAGTAATTTTTAATACTTAAATAAGTATTTTTAATTTTTTAAAATAATAGCTTAATGGTCAAATTTAATTGAATCCGAAAAAAATAACTCATGGAAAAAATATTTTGAGTGGGAGGGACCTAGATGGCAAGTTTTCATTTTTGTGAACCTGCATAAAATCAGGGATCTACCTTAGGAGCCCAAATGGAGTAATTCCATATCTATATATATATAAACAAAAACAACAATATAAGAGAAAGTAGTGCTTAGAACTATTCACAGTAAAATTAAGCTCTTAGCCTCCAATATACAGGAATACAATTTCTGGGCAGAGTATAAAAGCAATAAAAGCATACCGTGTTTCACTTTTAGCTGGAATCTCCACTAGCAAGAATATTTCTCCACTTATCTTTAAGGTCCATGGTAGTGCGGGTATTGAGAAAAACATGGCTACCGTATTCCAAGATCTTCGTCCATGAAAAACTTCCATCATCGTTGGCAGGAGTTCTCTTTACAGCCTCCTAAAAAATTATCTTAATGATTATAGAAGAATACCTTATAGATGTACACAAGATATCGTCCAAAAGAAAGGTTATGAAACCATATTGAATGTTATTAACACAGTAAAAGAACCTCAATTCTTCATTTCTATTTTAGTCAACATAAACAAATGAAATGTAAGAAGCAATTTTTAAAAAACAATTAAGATGCAATTAAGTAACTTATAATAAAATATTTTAGTTTTTTTATTCACAAACATATATATTATCCATAATGATAAGAATTTTAAAGAGGATGCCGCTAAAAGTATAAAAGATTAGATGGTAAAGTGGAGTGCAACAGTAGTTCCATGCAATAGACAGAGAACTATATATTGAAGGAAAAGTTATACAAGAATACTATCCAAATACTGTGCTATATGGGATTGAGTGTAGAGCAATTAGGTGACATATTACATACGATCAGTGTAATTGAGATGCAAATGCTTAGATGAATGAGTGGTCAAACTTAAGTAGATCATATTAAAAATGATTGTACGAGAGCGACGAAAAGCAATTATAGCTATTAAGGGCCTTATTGTGATAATAAATTAATCTTAGAGATTTAAATGTAAAAGTACATTATCCTTGTATATATACCATTGTTGAAATGGAAATAAAAATGTCATTCATTCTCGTAATCTTTAACAATAGTCATAAAGGATAAGACAAAGGGGAAACGTTTAAAGTAGTTTGCCCATATCCATCAACCTACAGAGACTCTTATACATGAATGTAAGGGGATCCAATCAAGACGTATGAGAAAGTGAAGAGACCAAAAATGACCTGGATATAGTCACTACAAACAAACTTGAATTACTGGTGCTTACAATGTGAATTGCTTTAAAAGAAACAAACATGACTAGTTTGGGATAAATACTTAATTATTATTGAATTAAAAACTTACAAACATGTAGAAGAACAAAGAAAATATGATGTTTAGCAAGAATAGACAATCCCAGAGGAGAGAAACAAATATTTCATGAAATATTGGTATTGCTCATGGTAAAAAAAACATACAACAACAGACAAACTTTTGAAGTAACAAAGAATAAGAAGCGTAATGCCTAAGACTAAGTTGTGAGATGGAAGTTATACAATCACAAAGTGGCCACAACGATACATGATTGGACCAAAAAAAGGGAGGGGGAGAAGGGTTAGTTATTCTTCATTATCTGTATGATCCAAATCAATGACAACATAACATCCCAAGAAGGTACCCTTATGAGGGAAAGAATAGAAGGGACGATTCATTATTCTCCAAACAAAAAAGGATCCCCATGACTGCACAGGATGTAAACATATTGTTTTAATTGAAATTGCTTAAGACACCTATTAGGAAAAGAATCAAGCATTCAAACCTTTAACATCTGAACTTCTTCAGAAGACCATTTTAACCGCACTCTTCTGCCACAAGCAGCTGGCTTTGGGGGTGAGCTGCAACACCAGTGATTACAAAACGTTGCAAACTCCATATATAATTCACAATAAATAATGGCAGTGAGAATATTTATTGCATTTTATCCTTGATAGGATGATAACAGGTTTTTCTAAAGTATAAAAAGTTTATCATATGGGAACTAAAACATATCCCACCTATTTTAAACTGTAAATGTACAAAAAAGTGACTGATCAAATGCAATAGGAATAGGCAAGGTGGCAATGCGTGGCAACATTTTTAGAGCTTTAACTATGTGTGCAAAGCATAACAAAGACTACACCTGTGAATAAAAGTTATAACATAACATCTCTGTTTGCATAAGGGTGCTGTAATATATATATATATATTTTTAAAAAAAAGAAAGAGTGCTGTAATATTCCATCACAACATAAGAATTTCAGTACCAATGTACCCAAACTTATATTTTTCTATCAGTACCCATTCATTTACATATTCATATTATGACAACGTGTTTACCGTGAACTTTATAATTTAACATATTGTTTTATGTTGCAGTATAAAAATTTAAAGAAATAAAGAGGATAACAACCTGCAATAAGTTTACTTACTACTGTTTGTGCCCATGTTTACACTTCCTGTCCTTGCTATGCGACAAATTCTCCTTATGCTGCTTTGCAACAGTTTTGGGATGATGATCAGCCATGCCTCCAATTGCGCTTCCTTTGGTTCCCTTAGCAGGCCTCTCAATGACTACTGAATCTGACCTTTTCTTCTTAGTATGATTTCCACCACTTAACTCCTTAACGAGCCTCTTTTTTGTTGGGGAAGTTGATCTTTTCAGCTGAACACCACAGTTATCCACATCATTTGCTTTTTCTTGCTCATGATCACACAAGTCACTGAGATTACAAGTTACTTCTCGCAGAACTCTTTGAGCAGTTCTACCAAGAGGCCTCCTAATGACTTTTAAAATCGATTGTTTCTGAGTAGCACTCTCAGAACCAGAAACCACACCCTCAGTAACTGTCTTGTTCAATTGAGAAACTCGTATTTCCTGATCAGCACCAAGGCCATGCACATCATTTGCTTTTTCTTGTCCGTGATCATCCAAGCTATCAAGATTAGATGTCACTTTCTGCACAACTCTTTGCACAGTTTTCTTGAGAGGTCTCTTTACAACTTCTAAAGCTGATTCTGTCTGAGTAGCACTATCAGAACCACAGCCCATATCATCAAAAAATGCCTTATTTGTTCGAGAAACTCTTGTTTCCTGCTCAGGACCAACCTCATGGACATCATTTGCTTTCTCCTTTTCATGATCATCCAAGCCATCAAAATCACAAGTTATTTCTCGTATAATTTTTCGTGCAGTCCTGTTAAGAGGGCTCTCAATTACTTCTAATGCCGACTGTTTCTGAGTGGCAATACCGGAACCACAAATTATACCAACTGAAAACATCTTACTTTTTTTAGAAACTCCTATTTCCTGCACAGCACCACAGCCATGCACGTCATTTGCTTTTTCCTGTTCATTATCACCCAAACCATCACAGGAACAAGCTGTTTCTGTTATAACAATTTGTCTATTTTCCTCAAGGGGCCTAGCAACAACTTCACAAGCAGATTGGCACTGAGCAGCATGATCACAAACGCGTTCCAAAAGAAATATCTTATTTTTTTGAGAATTTAGTCGTTCCATCTTAGCACCATGGTCATGCACATCATTTCTTTTTTCACATTTAAAATCATGCAAGTCATTAGGATTATTTGATATGTCTGGTATAACGCTACCTTGAGGTACTGCATTTTCATCAGGATTAACACTTGAATCAAGCGTAGGAGTTTTTTGGGTAATATCACAAGGTTCATGACCAAATCGGCCATCTGATGGTGCTTTCATAGATGTTGCATCTCCCTGAAATGACTGCTGCCAAATCAAACACTGATTCACTTGAGCATTATCTTCTAAACTATCAAGACCAATTATTTCTTCGGGTTGAGTTTCACAGCTGCTGCAAGGATGGCCTTCTTGCAAGAGAGGATTGTCCACATGATCTTCAATAGCAAATGGAGGTGACTGCCGGAGAATAATATTTTGGTTAGAAGATGGTCCACCAAGGGAACTATGGCATAAAGCATCATCATCAGCAAGTCCCAAATCTATCTGTGCATCGACTCTGTCATTAGACTCTAGACCACCACTGTTTGCATTTTGCTGCCTTATATCAGCATCATTTTGTCTTGATTTTTTCAGATCATCATATTTACAGATTAATGGAAGCTGATTCCTGATTGGGCTCCTGCCCCTGCGATACATCCTTCTTGTAAAATCCACCATATTGTTGCGGTTCCTATAGATTTTAAGACAGTTTAAATGAAAAGATTTCCTCAAGATGAATGGCAGACACTACTTTAAAGATGAATAATCAAGAATTGCAACTAAAAACAAGATTCTTTTTCATTTTTGAAGGAATTGATAATAAATAAATTTGGATCATTCCAGCTTCAAAAAAAAAAAAAAGGTGGCCCTCTTGAGGTTAGCAAACTGCTCATAAAGGACTACTACACCACAGTTTTGCTTTGAGTTCTTATTCTTTCGTTTTGGTGATGACATTTCGTGGTGCATGCTTTTTGAAATGATGATGTTCAAATTGATAAGATTTGAGAACTTAATTAGAAATTATAATCTTGAAGGAGTATCTTAGAACCAAAGTGTATTCAAAATGAGTACAAGTAACCCAGAATATATACATTGTAGGTTTGTTGATCTTGAGTACCCACTAGGTAAAACAATATTCCTCCTGATGGGAAACTAGGTAAAACAATAGTCCTAACATGCAAGAACTTTAAATATACTAGCTCTATTATCCACAATAATAGGAATATAAAGGAGAATGTTAATAACTTGAAGTTTTTGTGTCAAAAAAAAAAAAATGAAGTTTGCAATAGGACTTCTATGAACTGGGAAGTATGCCAACCAAGTCAAAGGAAAATTTTATAAGACTAATACCCAACCATGCTACACGTGGGTGAGTGCTAAGAAGTTAAGTGGCGCAAAAGATATAAAATTAAAAATCCTAGATGAGAATGCCGAGATGTATGAGAGGTCACCTAAAGATAACCATAGTAAGAGAGAGGGTTGAATGACACCTATAGAGGATAAAGATGGAATGGAGACTTAAGGTGGTTTGTTAATATATATTATAACCTATAGAGGCATCAATCCATAAAATATTAGGAGATTCAAGTCAAGATATCAAAAAGAAGGAAGGGATTACCAAAATGATATTAGATATGGTCATTCCACATGAAGAGAGAAGAAGGCTTGGCCGCCGCTCTTGCCTCTTCTTCTTCCAAAAGCTAGGGGTTTTAGAGGATAATGGGATTGGAGTTTCCTCCCAGCCATAAACACCCTCCGGAAAACCTCAACTTCCGCCTGTCCATCTCCCCGCCGTTCGCACGCCCCCTCAGAATTCAAGAAACTGATGCTGTTCCCAGCCATAAGAAGCCCTCACCTTCCGCTTGTCCATCTCCCCGCTCGAACGCCACTCGGAAAACCCCTCGTGCCCTGCCTATCCAATTCCGTGCTCGCACGCCCCCTCGCAATTTAGGAAGTGGAAGCAAGCAAACGGGGATCGCGCTTTCTCCCTCCCGAAACTTCCGCTTGAAATCAATTTAAAGGAAGATGCAGAAGATAAAAAAAAAAAAAAAATTACATGCATGGCATACAATTTAATTTAATTTATTTATTTTTAATTAATTATATTATACACACTTAAAATATTATAAAATTTTACATATATATATATTTAAATTAAAATTTAATCAAAATTTATTTTAAAAAAAAATATTCTATTAATAAATCATTAAAATTATATTTTTACTTGTATATATTTTTTCTCTTTCTCAATACCACACTAAAGCGCTGATTTGTCCTAAAATTAATTCACATTACGAATGTCTTCTTCCTTTGCCGCCACCTAAACATTAAGATTTTAGGATTTTCACTCAAAATAATTTTAAATATCCTTAAAATAATATGATGAAAGGCTCAGATTTTTTGTAATTTAATTATAGTTAGATTATTGAAAAATTATGATTACTCATTATAATTATAATAGAAATAAGTTAAAATATGTGTATGTAAGATTTTATAATATTTTGAGTGTGTATAGCGTAATTAATTAAGAATGAATAAGTATGACATAAATAAAATTAAATCGTATGGCATGTAGATAATTATCCCCAAAAAACTGGTAAGTATCATGTCGGTTACTTAAATTTAAAGATAAAATCAAGGACATTCACAATTTATAAATTTTCAATAAAATCTCTCTTAAGCGAAGTTTTTTCTCATTTAAGTAAAAAAAATAAACTATTTTTTTATAGATATTATTTATTCTTGTGAATTTTGAGGACTAATTGACCTTTTTATGATCTGATTTAGACCTACGGCAAGATCAAAGTTATGTTCAAAGAATCCCAAGTTAATTTAGAATTCACCTGAACTAAAAAATAAGCACAATTCCCTAGGTAGAATTCCATATTTATATTATAGAAAAATTAGAATAAACAACAGTTAATTTGATGATCTAAATTAAAAGACCTCGCATATTATTTTATAAATATAAATTAATGTTTCAGAAATAATTATGTGAAACAATATTCTAAATAGATTTCAAATAATCAAATAATTAATAATTTATTGCCTTTACGTCTATTTTCATAATTTTCGCAGGTGGTGTATAACATGAGATGAAAATCGAGATTTTTCCAACCAATTAATAAATATAATAATCAAGAATTTGATGCAATTAATCAAACTGCAAGCACATGCGATTAAATATTATATGAATTTATATCACATTTCATGAAAATACATTAGATTTATCAAAATACTCATTTTATTTCTAATTTTAATTTATATGAGTAATGTCAGAGTAGAATTTACCTTAAATTTGTCATGATTCTAAACTTTCTTGAGATTTTAGAGAGAGAATTATTTGAGATCTAGATCTAATTTGTATAGAAATGCCGAAATTGCAAAAAATTGGAGTGAAATTTCTTTCTTTCCTACATTAACACCTCTCTCTCTCTCTCTCTCTCGTTATAAGAGAGGAGAAAAAAATAAATCGGTATTTCTATAGTGAGAAACTTCATTTTTTCATATTACACAATAATTACTCCTAATCTTAAGTTAAGAAAATAGTTATGGTAATTAATACATTAGATTTTATTTTTAAAATAATTAAATTTCTTTAAATTAAATATTAATTTCAATTATTTTAAATTTAAATTATATAACGAATATTTGATATTTTATATATTTAATTTTAAATAAGTAATTTCATATAAATAAAATAAAATTTTATTATAATAAATAAATTAAAAATCTAAATTAAAATTTATCAAAACATTACAGAAAAACCCTAAAGCTGTTGCGTGAACTTACTATTAAACTGCATCATCTTCATGATAGCTAATTGATTAGCTTCTCGTTCAAATGATTGAAAACTAAAATTGTTTTATTTATGATATAGAGTGGAATGGATTGGAATAGAATTATCATTTCATAAGAATAAAATTATCATTGTAAGAAAAATAGTATGACAATTATTTTGTTAACTTGAATATAATAGAATATAATATAAAACAAGAATATAAAAAAAATACTAAAATATCCATAAATAAAACTTTATATTATTTCTTATAATTAAATTTGAATTAACACAAATAATTAAATAAATATAATTTATATAAGTATATTTATACACACGTAGTATACTCAAGAATAATTTTAGAATAATATTTTTAGTCTATAAAAAATAGCTAGCAAAGGAATAGTTATTCTTTAGATAGTCGAAAGAAATAACTATTCTATAAAATGTGAAAACATATTCCTATAGAATAGTCATTCTACCAAAGCAAATATGAGAATAACTATTCTATAAGGAACAAGGGCAAAATAAAATAATCATTTTATTCAAATTAATGTACCCTTATTCTTATGTTCATGAGCTTCTTGATCATGAAAGTTTTGTTGCTTGTAGGATCGCTCTCTTATAAGCATTTTAATTTGTCCTTCCGCAAAGCATAAGTTGCCTTCTTTTGAAAACAGAGGTGACACATAATATCATCGGCATTTGAATAAGGTTGGTTGCTTTTTGGCCTTATCCTCTACCACTACTCAATTTCTACCTCGTTTGGCTTCTTCTCAATGCCCAAAATTAACTGATCAATACAAAGAAATTCTAATATTTACACTTTTAGTTGCCTTAATTCGTGTTGTTGGGCATAACTATCCTTCATAACATTAAACAGTCTATTGAACTAAATCATGAGCTATATTTACAGCTTTTAATTTTATTGAGTCAAGTTCAAGCTATGGTAAGATAGGATTGATTCAACTCAAACTTGTCTTGAACTTTTTTAAATAAAAATAATATAAGTTATTTATATAAAAGCTACTTAAGCTTTCTGTAATATTTTGTATCTCAAATATAGAAGTATTATTTACTTTTATATTAGAGAATTGTGTGGCTTCGGTCTACTATATAAAATTGTATTATCTACTCATACAACTTAAGAATTCTATTCTCTTTTCGATGTTGCGTGATTTATTTTTGTTTCCTAATCATCACTCATTATCTGACTTGAAACCTATCAGGACTTATAGTTTATTTCAGTGATTCTCTTTTATTAAAATATCACCTGACAATCACTCTCAACTCTCTTTAGCTATGCATCTATTATATTTTTTCTAAATAATTTTCAATTTATTAGAGTATTCTAGCTAGTCAAGTGCAGTCAGCTTGAACTTTACTTCGAATCATTCCCACTTTTACAATGAGCCACCACCATCATCATCATCAATTGCTGCCACCCTATTTGTCTTTCTATTTGATGATTATCCACCACAGGCTCATCATGCAACTTTTTTGCACGGATTCATGTCAGCCCGATATGTGGTTGTTCAACATCTCTATGAGTTTGGAGTGTGCTCTACTCATGCTTTCGTGTGTAGTGCGTTATCCCATTTGCACTAAAAGTACACATCAATTACACCGGTTTATGTCATGTATAGCTAGGGAGGATATGCATTCCATTAAATTTATCTCCAATTAAATTTAAAAATTTTAATTTCAAGTCAAATTTAATTTAAATCAATTAGAATTTATTCTATTTTAATTTGAACTGAACTTAATTTTTAATCTTATTTATTTATTTAGATATTTCTTTTACACATAATATATATCATATATCATATATATACATATATATATATATATATATCTTTTCAATTTATATCTTATATAATTTATATTCATAAATAATATATTTAAATGCATCTTGACAATCTGCATATATATTTTTATATATAAATATCAAATTAATTATGAATTAAATTAACTTTATTTTGAATAAATTATTTTCAGTAATAAAAAATTATGTTGAATTTGAAAAAAAAAAGGAATAAATTTTGAGTGATAAGAATTTTAAACTATGGTGCAGTCCAAAGCCTGCCAGGCTCGCGCCATCACGTGGCATCCGCCTTCCGCACGTCCTGTCACACATTTTGTACACTTGTCTTTTTTCAAATTTTTCTGAGAGGGACAAAAGCAGAAAATTTATTTATTTTAAAAATAAAAAATTAAACAAAATATACTAATTAATATATAACAATAATAAATAATTAAAAATTTTAAAGCAATAAAATTTTTTAATTGATAAAAATAGTTTTTATTCATGCAGCACTATTGTCAATGTATTTTAATTAATTAAAGCTGGCAGCCCGGCACATAGCGTTATCCATATTTGGCTACTTTTAACATTATTCTTCGCTATTACTCAACTTCTACTTCTTTTGATCCTGTTTAGAGTAAGGACTAAAATCAGAATTAAAATAGTATTAATTTAAATAATAATAATAATAAATAAATTTTTTTAATTATTCTACATAAATTCTAATATAAAAAAATATTATTTTACTTTATATACTCAATAATTTTTAATAAAAAAATTAATTTTATTTTCCAAAATATTCGATTCGAATATTTTGGTCTAGGATGTGAAATAAAGTAGATATTTTTATTAAAAAGTATTGAGTATGTAAAGTAAAATAATATTTTTTTATATTAAAATTTGTGTAGAATAATTAAAAAAATTATTTATTATTATTACTGTTCTTTTTTAAATTAGTACTGTTCTGAACCTGATTTTAGTCCTCACACCAAATAGGGCCTTTGGCTTCTTCTCATAGCTCAAAACTAACCAATCGATGTATAACATTTCAAACAAGGAAATTCTAATATTTGGGCTTTTTGTTGTCTTAAATCTTATCGTTGGGCATTACTATCCTCTACAACATCAAATAATTTATTGAACCAAGCCATAAGCTATATTTATCGCTCTTAATTTTATCAAATGGCGTTCGATCTATAGTCAGATTAGATCGATTCAGATCGAACTTGTCTATATAAAAAAAAAACTTAATGAATCGAGTGTGCATTGGACAAGTATATATGTATAATTGACTTACATTTGAAACTCAATAAAAGTTGCTTAAGCTTTTTGTAATATCTCATATCTCAAATTAGAGGTTTTATTTGCTTTGATGTTAAGAAACTATGTGAGTTGAGTATTTTTCTTAAAAATTACTTATCATAGTATCTTTTCAGCTCAAAGCCTCTAACATATTTAATTGCAGAGTTTTTCATCATTAATGTTATTTTTTTTACAAAATATACCTTTACTATTTAAAATTATATTATTTATTTATACAACTTAAAAACTTTTTTTTATGTTACATGATTTATTTTTGTACCCTTCTCATTACTCATTATCTGACTTAGAAATCTACTAGAGCTTGTATTTTATTTCAGTGATTCTCTTCTCTTACGATATCACTTGACAATCACTCACTCGCTGCTCTTTTTAGCTATGAGCTGTCACCTTCTCTAAAATAGTTTTCAATTTATTAGAGTATTCAAGCTAGTTAAATGCAGTCAACTCGAACTACAATTCGGATCGTTCCCACTTTTACAATGAGTTGCTATTGTCATTATCATCAATTATTGTTATACTCTTTGTCTTTCTATCTTATGATTATCCACCGTAAGTTCATCCGGCAACTCCTTTGCATGAGTTCATGCGTGGCTGTGCAATATCTCAATGAATTTGGAGCGTCCTCTGCTAATACTGTCATGCATAATGTGTTCCCCCCTCTGCACTTGCAAGATACATGAAGGTGTATATCAATTACATCAACTTGTGTCTTGTACGGTAATCTCATTCATGTAAATTTATCTCAACCCAAATTTAAAAATATTAAATTCGAGTCAAATTTATTTTAAATCAATTAAAATCTAATCAATTTCAATTTGAATTGAGCTTAATTTTTAATTTTTTATTTATTTAGATAATTATTTTACACATAATATATATCATATATTACATTATGTATGTATTTATATATGTATATATTTTTAAAATTTATACCTTATATAACTTGTATTTATATATAATATATTAATAAGCATCTTAAAAATCTGCATATATATTATTATATATATATATATTGAATTAATTACGAATTAAATTAATTTATTTTAAATAAGTTATTTTGTGTGATGAAAAATTAAGGTGAATTTGAATAGAAAAATAGGAATAAATTAGAGTGATCTTTGAGTTTTAAGCATTTTCCCAAGCTTTAAAAAAACAAAGCTCGCCAGGCACACGCCGTCACGTGGCATCCGCCTTCCGCACGTCCTTCCACACATTCTGTACATTTGTCTTTTTTCAAATTTTTCTAAGATGAACAGAAGCAGAAAATTTATTTATTTAAATTTTTTTTTTTTTAAAATATCCTAATTAATATATAACAATAATAAATAATTCTAAATTTTAAAGCAACGAAAAATTTTTAATTTTAAAAATAATTTTTATTTATGTGTCAACGAATCTTAATTAACTTTAAAATTTAAATTTAAGAACATTTATTGAAACTACAAAATCCAATTTAATTATTCAATTCAAATTATTTTATGCTTACTCCACTATCAAATTATTTATTATTTATTTTTTTAATTGCGTATAACTCAAAATCAATAGATTACATCAAAATTGAATTCTCTTTTAAAGGAGTATATATATTCAATTTAACAAATTGATTCAGTGTTGTAAAAGTTTATGTATTTTTACTATATATACGTGTGTTATAAAGGGTATGCCAAAGTAATGAAGTAATACAAAATAATATATAAATGTTAAATTTATAATATATATATATATATATATTTTATAATATGCATATAATGTCATCATCAAGGTCTTAAAATTTAATTTCAATTTTAGTTTCACTGCTAAATTTGAAATATTATTTTTGATAATTTCAATATTATGGATAGTTTCAATATAATGTATACTGTAATATTTTATTTTTGTCTCAAAAACTAAAATTTGAAATAGTTTTTTATAAAAAAGTGAGAGTTTGAGAAGAAAAGAAACATACAAGTTTTCAATCAATCTAATATAAGCGTTATCTTAATATTTAAAATATTATGATATTTAAATATTATTTTTTAGGGATAATTACCTACATGCCACATAATTTAGTTTTATTTATGCCTTACACATTCATTCTTAATTAATTACACTATGCACACTCAAAACATTACAAAACCTTACATACACACATTTATGTTAAAACTTAATCAAAATCTATTTGAAAAAAAAATTCTGTTAGTAAATCATTAAAATTATATTTTTACTCTTAATGATATATATTTTTCTCTTCCTCAATATCACACTAAAGCGCTGATTTGTCCTAAAATCAATTCACGTCGCGGATGTCTTCTTCTTTTGCCGCCACCCAAACATTAAGGTTTTAGAATTTTTACTCAAAATATATTTAAATATCCTTAAAATAATATAATGAATGGCTCCATTTTTTGTAATTTAATTATAGTTAGATTATTGAAAAATTATGATTATTTATTATAATAGAAATAAATTAAAATGTGTGTATATAAGATTTTATAATGTTTTGAGTGTACATAACGTAATTAACTAAGAATGGATGAGTAAGACATAAATAAAACTAAATTGTGTGGAATATAGGTAATTATTCTTATTTTTTATTAATAATTTTATAATTTTTTAAAAAATTATTTAAAAATATCATCAAATTAAATAATTATTTTATTTAAATCCAAGTCCGCCCTAATAAATATGATTATTATGGAGTTTGATCAGAATAATTAATTCAAATTAAACTTGTACGAAATTAAAAAATTTTAATTGGCTGCAATTCGATTGGCAGTCCATCCATCGCATTCCAGTCTCACATCCATGGCTTCACTTTCTCTCCACCTCTTTCCTCCCATTTCTTCTGCGCGCCTCCCTCTTTCTGATAGACCCCGGCCGGGATTCGCCGGACCTTGGAATCGGATGGCTCCCACCGCAGCAATGCTCTTCCTCTGCTACCAGAGCTGGAAGCCTGGCACTGATCCTCCTCCTCCTTTTACTCTCCATGTCAATGGCTATGGCAGATCGTCTTCTTTCCGACTCAATTTCTCAAACGGAGCGGCTTCCTTGCGCCTCCGACTTTCACCGGAGACCCCCCCCGCCGGGCGGAGGAGAGGAGGCCAGGAAAATGAGCTGTGGCGGTGAGGCTGGAGAGGAACAGACAGGCCCTTGAGCTCAGCTGTTGGCCTTTGACTGTAGTTCTATAATCTGTATTTTTTTTATTTTAGAAAATAATATCATCTGTATTGAGGTTTGCATTCCTGCTCTTCATTCTTTCTTGTCCTAAATCAAAAGCAATTATTCGATTTAGCCGGCCAATAGGAGGCGCCACATCTGCAGTGACCCACCCACTGCTGACATGGCGCCCGAATGTTTCGACCCGAATGAAATAAAATTTCTTAAATCAAAAGTAGATTATTTTTTAATCAATTACAAATTTACAAGTAGATTGAATTGGTATATCACTCCTGTACCTGCTTTTAGTGAAGCAATCATCCTGTTTTCATGATATTTGATTAAAAGGGCATTTAATTTAATATTATTTTATTATTATATTATGTTATTTAAATAAAATAATTATTTAATTTGATAACGCTTGTAAATAATCTTTAAAAAATTATAAAATTATCACTAAAAAATAATATATAAGATAACATGACATAAGATCGAAATAAGATTGAACTAAATAACGCACTTTAAATATTATTTTGATATTATTTCATACTATTTAGAAAAAAATAATTATTTAATTTTATAAATTGTCTAAATAATATTGTAACAAATTATAAAAGTTTACTAAAAAAATGATATATATATATATATATCAATATATTTAGATAACATAATATTAAAGAGTTATTTAATTTAGTATTATCTTAATATTATAATATGTAATTTATAGAAATATTTATTTGATTTTATGACATGTGCTGATAAATATTTACAAAAATTATAAATTATTATTTAAAAAAATAACTATTTAAATGCTACAACATCTAAATAATATGATATAGCATCAAAATAATTTACATTAAATATTATTTGATTTTAAATTAATTTAAGTAAATTTGCATATCCTATATATGAAACTTTGTACAGTTGCATATATTATATGTAAATACATACAATACTTATATTTTTTTATGGGTAAATAGATATTTCAGCTAAAAGAGGAAATACAACAATTTCCGCGAAAGAACTCTTGAGAGCAATCTTTTTGTAAGGCACACATAATGAAAGGTGAGGAGTCGTTTTCCAAATCATAGAATTGGTGAGGAGTCGTTTTCCAAATCATAGAATTCTTTGCAGTAATGGCATGTCGTGCTAGGTTATCAGCAACTTCATTACTTTCTCGTCTAACATAAAAGAGACCGATTGAGTTGAAGGAGCCAAATAGTCATTTTATGTCTTCTATACTATACATAGGCCAATCATAGACAAGTCGCTGCCTTCATTTTTAAGCGTTTGGATTATCATCACTGAGTCACCTTCTAAGATTATATCTTGAAGGTTCAGTTCTTTTAGCCAAAATAATGACAACTCTGGCTGCAAAACTTTTAGCGAAGAGGACCTCCAAGTTTGCATGTTTGTAAGAGAACATTAAAATAATAGGTCGTCGTGGTGGCAGCCAGTGGATTCCATCATTTGATCTTGTAAGCTTTGTACAAACATTCAACCATGCACTAGTTTTATCCTGAACCTATTTGGCGAATCTACAATCTCGAAACACATGTAATATAGTTTCAAGTGGTTCAAAACGGAGAAGCAACCAAGGTTCTCCGAAGTTATATGTTGTTCAAGCAAATTGTAGAATGTAGTCGGGTAGTTCTTACATAACTGTCATACAAACAGTCGTACTTTACTAGGAATATTAGCTTTCTAATTGTTTGCCAGATCAATGGGGAATTGGATTCGGAAGAAGAGCTGGCTCTAGAACTTGAACCCTCACCTGGTAGGTGGAATAGATTGAGAGCTCATATAAATTGATAGCCACTTCGAACGGTATACACGCCTGAGAGTTTGTAAACCCATACTCTTCGATCACTCGTATCACCTAATGGAAATTTGAGAATGTCTTGAATATTGGCGTCATCAAAAGTCTGTTCCAAAGCAATTGACATCCCAAGATTAGCTAGTTACATTGATCAAGAAGCTCAATTTGGCTTCTTCAGATAGGTGTTTAATAGAGGAGAAAGGTTTATAAGTCCATTCATGGAATCCAATTGTCATTCCAAATATTGACCATCCTCCTATTCCCAATGTGCCAAATGAGATCACGTTTAATGAAATTATTTGCTTCAACTATGCTTCTCCAAACATATGACGAGTTGTGACCCAGATTTGCCTCCAGGAAATTACCACAAGGAAAGTACTGTGATCTCAACACTCTGTAGCAGAGAGAGCTTGGTCCTTGAAGCAATCTCCAACGCTATTTCCAGATTTTTAGCAAGTTATTGTCCGCAAAGAAGAGGTGAGATAGCTTAGATCCTCCTCTATTAGCTCTCGCTCCAGGGATCTCCCTGTTCGAGACCATATTGTGGGACGATATTATCATAGTAAAAACCATGGAGTAGAATAAAATAAAAAACCGAGGTGATAAATCTCATGTTGAGTGTGAAAAAGTGACCTAGGAATCCTATAGTCTGCATCATCTACTCTAGCTGGTTCGACTCCGCCTTATCATAGGCTTTGCTCGTATCAAGCTTCAAAGCACACAATCCAATCGAGCCTTGCTTCCGCCACTTTAGAAATTATAGCATCTCATAAAGCACAATAATATTATATTTTATGATTTATGTGCCGCTGGGGGACAAATGCACTTTGGCTTTTTTGATATAATATTGAGACGATTAGATAACACTTTTGCTATAATTAGATCACATTACAAAGACTGATGGGATGAAAACCGGGCATGTGATCAGCACCTTGTATCTTCGAGATTAGGATAATACTAGTTTGATTAATATCATTTAAGAAGTTAAGACAAAAAGGTATCACCTCATGCTTGACTATGTGCCAGAATTTTTGATAGAAGATAGCATGGAATCCATCAGGTCCTGGGGCTTTTGTTGGTGCATTTGGAATAAGGCCTGCTCTACCTCCTTAGCGGTGAATTGACTTGCCAACTTAGTAGATTCTGATAGGAGTATGGAGTCTGGATCTTCTACAACATGAAGATTTGAAATATTTGGCATAATAAATGTTTGTTATGGGGATTTTACATCTGTTATGAGGTTCCACATTTATCTCATATTTGTTATGAGATTTCTCTATAAATACCTCATGAACGTCCAATCTTATGAGGGGTCTGATTCATTGTGAGCTATTCTAGGATTTGAGAGGGTGAGATTAAGAGATTTTTGTACTCTCTCTGGAGATCTTTTGAAGAATAGTGAAAATTTCTCTGGTGCGGCCGTGGTTTTTCCCCGGATTTGGGGTTTTCCATGTAAAATTGGTGTTCTTTTATTTCTTCTTCTTTCTTCTAAGATTTGCATCGGATCTTCTGTGTAGCTTGTGATTTCGATCTGTTTTGGGAATTATCATGAGTTTTGTGTTGCCAAGCGAGATCATATTCCCAACAGATTCTTCATTAGAGATTCATTTCTGAACTGATGAGATAACTTCCTCCACAAACAGTTGGGTGGTTGGTTTGGAAGAGAAGCTCAAAATATTAGGATACAATCCTTCTCTTATCTACCTTGTCAATGTAGATGACCCCTCTTTCATCACTCTAGAGCGTTAACGCGAGAGTTCCTCTTCCCGCTCCAATAGTTACCAAAAAGACTGATTGTTCCAGGTTGTTAATCTTACTTCGACAAATTAGAGTTTCAGCTTCATATTGTGCTCAAATCTTCTCCCCTATCCATGCCATACCTCCTCGATAAGTTGGCTGCAGCATCCGCCATCTCTAAGCCGCATAGGTTCGAATGGAAAACGCTTCTTCTTCCTTGGCTCTAGATAGTTATTCTTGGTTTCTAACTTGATTAGGATATCGGACAATGATCAGCAGCTGTCTCTTCCAAGTGGAAAACCTGACAGGAATTCAGTTCCAATTCTGCCATTCCACCATGTAAGCATCCCTCCATTAAAGCCCAAGTCTTGGAGGTCACAATGCTGTAGGGAGTCTGGAAAGGCTTGCATGGAACTGTCATCCTTGGCTGCGCCTCCCATCTTCTCTAAAGCTGAACATAATTTCATTAAAATCTTCTGTGCATATCCATGGGGATGAAGTTACTCGGCTCAATTGTTTTAGAGTTTGCCATGAGAGATGTCTCTGTGATTCATCTGGCTCTCCATAGCACCCTGTGAACCTCCATGACTGTTTTGAAGAATTTATTATGCACCATTAACATCTATATGGAGTCTTTTGAGATCGTCTGTAGGAGGAGCGACGTGCTAGTACACTGATCACCGGTGGCGGTGGGATAGCGACTTGCTGGAGCTCTAACTCATGCAACATTCCACTAAGGAAAACTCTCCAAGAGGAGACTCCCACTCCCACTAAGAGGAGACCATTTTTTCTCAAATTATAATCTCATACAGTACTTATAGTCTTATACTTCAATCTTTTGCAAAATAAAATATATAATACAAGTAATCATATTATAATTTTATATTTTTATTAAAAATAAATTAACTTAGAATTATAAAAAAGAAAATGGGTTTTTACATACAGAATATGAAATTTATACGAAATTACGCATTTCACTATCAATTCATAAATATTACCACTATCACACCGTATTCATTTAAATTTTACGCATTTCACATATTTCACATCATATTCTTTGATGGTGAACTTCACATTTCTAAATTGGTCTTGATCTTAACTATATTATTAATATATTAATTAAATATTATAAATAAATTAATTTATATAAATAATAATTTAAATATTTATGAATTTATGTATTTTAATTTATTTATTTAAAATTTTCAATTAGGGTGCCGAATTTAAATCCACCTGACTATAATTTTTAATTGAAGTAAAAAAATTGATGTATTTACAGTAAAAAATAAAAATATATATTAGAATTTAAATATTAATGAATTTATGCATTTTAATTTACATATAATATTATAGAGTATATGAAATATATGAAATATATGAAATGCGTAAAATTTAAATGAATATGGTATGATAGTGATAATATTTACGAATTGATGGTGAAATATGTAATTTCGTATAAATTTCATGTCCTGTATGTAAAAATTCAAAAATTCTAAAAGAAAAATGTCTGCTGCATTTTAAATGAGGTTATAAAAAAAATAATATTTCAAACGAGTAATCAACACATTATGATATTAAATAATATTTTCTATTTTACATAAATTAAATAATATTTTCAAAATGTGAGCGTGAATCTATGCTTAATAATTTTATCTTTTTCACTATTGTCCTATTAAGAGATCAAAAATTACTATTTAATTTTAATAATTATAACTTTTTAAATTTTAGATCCTAATAATTACAAATAAATTAAAATTTAATTTTCTCAATTCTTATTATTCATAAAGAATTATAATTTAGTTCCTTAATTTATTTTTATTTTAAGCTTAACCCAGCACATAATAATGATATGGTTCCTTAATTTTCATAATTCATTATTTTAGATCCTAATGGCTACAAATAAATTATAAGTTAGTCCACTCAATTTTTATTAATTTTAATTTTAGATCCTAATTATTAAAAATTAAAATTTAGTCACTCAATTTATCTTAATTTTTATCTTAAGCCCTCACAAGTATTACTTAATATCACGCACAATTATTGCTAAAATAATAATAAAAAATAATATATTTTCTAAATTTAAGCATGTACAACGCGTGCCTAAAAACTAGTAGCTAGAATTTTACTGATTTATATACCTGAGTTGTCAACTGAGTCTATAGTCAGTGATTCAGTCTCGACTCATGACCGACTCGCCGCTCAGCTATTCGACTCTACTGAGTCGAGTAGCCAACTTGACTTCCAAGTGCAGTTGATTTTAAGGGTTAGGTTGATTTTAAATTATTTTTGAAAATTTTAAATTTCCTTTAAAACTGAAAATTTACTTTTATTTAAAATGTTGCAAAACTTACGGCTGCTAATTGAGTTAAATTTGAACGTACTAACACTACAACCAACATGAAATTCTTGAATCCAACCCTAACAGAACAAGACTCAAACTTTAAAATCATTAGAAATAGAGCCAACCTGCTTCAAAAATCATCTAACTCATGTGTTCTACGAAAATCACTAAGGAATGAGCTTACCAGAGCATCGAGAAGTATCAAATTTGAACATCAGTGCAATTTTCAAAATTTTTAAATATACTATTTATATAATATTTCAAGAAGAGTTAAGTTTATAACTAGAGTAAAGATGAGGCGCACAGTCTTGACTCAAAATACATCTCGAGCTCGAGTAATAAATTAAAACTCGATCAAGCTTCAAGCTTTAACTTATTCTGCCACCTCAAGAGTTTCTGAAAAAAAAAAAAATTTATCTTTTAGTCTTACAAATTTTGTTTGGACATCTAAATCGTAGGCCAATTGAAGCTCCAGTTAGAAAAATTGAGTTATTGGATTTTGCCCATGTACAAAGAGGAAGAGGGAGACCAAAGAAGACACGGCAAGAAACTATAAGGAGTGATTTTAGTTACTTAAACTTAGATAAGAATTTGGTAACTGATAAAGCGCAATGGAAACAAAGAATTCATGTAGCCGACCCCACCTAGTGGGATTAAGGCTTGGTTATTGTTGTTGTTGTTGTTGTAGTCTTACAAATTTTATTCTTTAAAGAAGCTATGGAAAGCAGCGAAAAATGCCTTAAATACTAAAAGCAAAGGTGTAGTGCCAACATTAACAGAGGTGGAACGCTATGGTATTAAGTAATTTAACATGTACCATGAGTAATGAATCAAGTATGAGTAAGTCAAACATTAAAGTAACAATGTGAACTACCTTTGCTGAATTCCGCTGGGCCAAGTCTGATTCTTAACAGGCTCTAAAATGTTCTCCACCTCATTCAGAAGTTTCTCATCTATACCCGCACCATACAGGTCAAGAGCAGCAGTAACATTTTCCTCAACCTGCAAATGGATGAAAAGTTTTTATACAGGCAAATAATGAATTAAACAGTAAAGAGCTGGCACAATCATGAGTGAGATTATATTTAAATGGGATCAAAATTTTATATTTGGTTATGAAAGTCGATGCAGGTCTGGGTTAAACTCATGCTAAAATTTTAGATTGGGATAGGCAGCATCGGAGTTAAGAATTATAGTGGCAATATAATATCTCAATCTGAAAACAAAAAATGAAAAGCTTTTATTCACGATATTTTTTCAGTTATTTGCATAACAAAACATACATTTCTATTTAGCTGAAATTTTTCCATTCCTCTTTCCCCCCTTTATTTTATGGATTCTGCACCGTAAAGAAAATGCATAAAAGGTTCATAGCTTCCTGGAGCGTAGATGGCTTGCAAAAGTGTGAAAAAATTAGGATTAATAGCAACTGGGTTCCTCGAATTTCTAAATTAACTAAATAAGTCATTTACTTTGATATAATATGAAAATAATTCAATTACTATTAATAAAAGGACCCAAATATTTTCATAAATTAGTACACTAATTTGGTTAATTTTAAAACCACATTAATGTTTTAGATTAAGATAATGTCCAATCTTATCTAATAATTAAAAATATATATTTTTATTAGGTATTTTTATTAATAATGATGGACCTATTAACATTTTATCTCAAACTACAGGACCAACTTGGTTAGTTTAAAAACTAGGGGACCTAATTACTATTTACCCAAAAAATTATGAGGTGTGGCCTCCCTACAGCATCACCGATTCGACTCCCAATCAACGCACAACCAAACAACAAGCATGGCCCACCCGCCAGCCTACCAAGCGCATAAGTACGAGAAAATGTCATTTCATGTTGCTTTCTCCCGTTTTATGACATTTTTATCATTTTATAAATTTTTTGTATGACTATTTTGTTTGATTTGTAGATATATACAAAATCAAAAAAGATTTATAAAAAAGAAAAAAAATGCTAATACAAAGTTGAAAATTATTCATACAAAGTATATAATTATTTCTACTTTGTATGAATTTTTGACTTTGCATGCACCTTTTTTGACTTTAGATAGATATATATATCAAGCGAATTAGTCATACAAAAAAATTTCAAAATGATCAAAAAAAATTACACAAAATGACAAAAAAAGACACGAAACAACTTTTCTTTGTTACACATGGCCAGGCTGGTGGGTCGTGCCATTGATTGGGCATCAAATGGGTGAGGCAGCAAGGAAGTCGCACCTAATAATTTTTTCAAAATGCAAGGAGTTTACAATTTTCTTAGAACAAAGCAAATAATCTAATAATATTATAAGTATTACTAACCTGCTCAACAGAGTTCATGCCAACAAGCACACTTGATATATCCTTATTTATCAAACTGTACTGAAGTGATAATTTTGAAATGCTAGTCCCTTTCTCTTTACAATGAATTGCAGCTGCCCTGCATATAGACTAAGGTAATCTATCGAGTTATTACCAGTGTTTATCAGTGAAAGCAAACTGGATATTTTATTTATACTCACAGGAGTAGTATAGAGATGCAAGGGTTGATAGAGAGCTGGATTGATATGGTGAAAGAAACTGATTAATAGCTTATATAGTTACTTTAAAGCTGTAGATTCACTAAATTAAACTAAATAAGTCAATGGCCATTCCAATCAAATACATATAAACAAAAAACTTGTTTATCTTCACGTTTCACATATGCCTGATACCAGATTCATAGAATGCCTGTATTCTCTGAACTATAGAAAATGCACTGAGAAGAAAAATCCATAAATCCAAGCCTAATTAGTTGGAATTAAGGCTTTGTTTAAAGGATTTCATAGCTTTTACATTTTCATTAAAACATTAATATGGAATTCTTTAGCACCTATGATCAAAAAAAGAAAAAAAAAACCTTTAGCAACTAGACGAACTCCATGTCACCACAATTAGAGAAGTTGAACGTTTAAACATTCAGTCATAATTGTCCATAATTTCATATGTAATGAATATCATATTATCATGCAACCTTAATATCTATTTCCCTCTGAAGAAATTAATGTAACATTGCATTGAAAGCAGTAAAGAATTGCATATTGTAATGCTAACAAGTCCACTTATCCCAATTAACACGCACCAACAACAACAGATTAATACGACAAATCTTTAGTAACAAATTTCACTGACGAAGGTAAATCAAGCCCTCTTCTTTGATGTTATACTCTTTTAAAAGACGTCTTTACTGCAGATATGAAGTAGCAAGAAGATGAAATCCTGTTTTGAAGGTCAAGGACCCTGACCCATGGTCAAATGATTGAATGAGATCACACAAAAAGTTTAAGGATTAAAAGGAGATTTAATCCAATCATGTCAAACTCAAAAAACTGTCTTTCACTCCCTATTGCTTGATTTGGAGAAGGTTATGCGACTCCAACAAGGTGATAAAAAATACAAGATTTATAATGGGTATCTGAAAAAAAAAAACAATAGCTAATTTATTCCGGTACTTCAGATTTGAAATTACCCTTTTGTACAAATAGATCATAACTGATATATTTTGCAAATCTTCGTGCCATCAAAATCTTACAAAACATGGAAAAAGGTAAGTTCACACCAAAACGTCTGATTTCCATTATATAGTTGTGGTGCCTCTTAATCATTTCTCTTTTTTTTTTCTTTTGAAAAGGGCCTCTTATTCATTTCTATATGCTTCTACTTCAGAAAACATTTCACGGAGAGTTTCTTAAGGAGATTAAGTTGTCCTTTCCGTGATTATCCCAAAGAACAATATGAACACCTTATATTCAATTGTTATTAGACGCAATCGGATTTTTTGAGGAACGTCTCGAGAGAGAATTGGATTTGGTTAGACAATGTGTGGTTGGTAAACAAGGATCGGTTTTTTAGCAAGGTACGGAATGTATTGTCAAATATTCAATATGATTCCACAAGATCTATTTTTGTTCAAGTAA